>CAEGAD010005895.1:0-24494 GCA_903067055.1 Poeciliopsis paucimaculata | reverse complement strand
TTTCTTTCTTTCTTTCTTTCTTTGCCCTGTGTATTTTTGTTGTTATTTTATTAAAACCTCAACTTTCGTACAACATTCTCTATACATGAAACTTTTCTATTCAGGTTTTAGTAATGAACTAAAATGACTGTAACTGGAAGTGTAGCTCTTCTCATAGAGGCCAGTATAAGGGGCAGGTTAACTTCATTTGTCTCATGATTGGGCTGTCAAGCCTTGTGATTAACCTCAGTCTCTGTTAAACTGCTTTATGAAGCAAATAATGAAACGGCAGCAAAGTTCGTCTTGTTGCTCCAGACTAACACCATTTGCTGGACAAAATGCAGGCAGTGACCCGTTTCTGATCAAACTATTATCCTGGTAAGCGGGTTAGCCCGGCTGAATTCCCTCACAGGAACGAGTTCACCTGAATGGGCCTGTTCAATCATCCAGTCTAAGACGTGCTGCTGCATCATCCTGCCTGAGGATTAATTAGTTTTGTGATCTCCGCTCTGTGATTCTTCACACTGGTGGTGCACGAGATCACCGAAAAGCCTGTTGGTTTGAGCTGAGACTGAAATATAACGAAATAAACCAAACTCGGTCTGGTCACCTCGCCTCTTATGTTACAGCCACATTCTAATAATTACTTTGTAGGTCAGTCAGTTGTGAAGTGGACAGAAAAATACTGTGGTGTGCATTGTTTAGAATATTTCACATATTTCAAACTAAATATTTGGTTGGCAATGTAAATATTTAGCTCCTACTTAAATATGTGTTCTGAGCAAGTGAGATAAGTTTACAGACTAAATATTAGCTTGAAATTAAATATTTAGCTCCAAGATAAATCTGTAGTTTAGATCTAAATATTTAGCTACAAACTAAATAGTCACATTTTCACAATGTTATTTGTGCATTTATAAATGTCATATTTAAATACCAAGTTAAATATTTAATTTACAAGCTAACGATTTAACTCAGACCTGAATATTTATATTGCTGTAAAATTATTTAGTTTTATACTTTGACATTTATAAATGAATAAATAATGTGAAAATATGTCTTTGAAAAATGACCCCCATTTTCTCTCTTATGACGGGATACATAACCCAAATTATTGCTGTTCTCATTTGTGACTGTGTGACTTTACAAACGGCAAAACCCATAGATTTATGGTGGCGTTTATTTGTTATTATTATAATGTATTTTATTTAGGGGAAGCAGAGTAAGGCATGCTGAATGCCATTACCCCTTTTGGGTTATTAGTGGGGAAACAAATAATTAAAACAGAGTATCATTTTCCCTCCACTTCAAAGTTATGCACTACTTGGTGTTCTGTCAAATAAAACCTTAATAGTATAATTAGAATTTTTTTTGTTTTGCTTTAATGTAACAAAATGTGAAAAACCTAATGGGGTGAGCATGTTCTGACCATGGTGACTCAGTCCTGACCTCATAGTCACGGTGCTGGTATCAGTGTGAGAACAGATGGCATTTGGGAGGAACGGGGGGAGTTCGTCACGTCGGAGAGGGATATCCCTTTATCCCTTACTCACTTGGCTCGAAACTGCTCCATATGTGGAGCAGTTTCGAGCCAAGTGAGAGTGATGAACTCATATATGCCTAAAAATAAGCGGCGCATTGTAAATAATAAATCTCTGGACTCCTGCGTGAGTACCCCTCCTGCACTTGTTGCTTTTAGCCTGGGTAACCCATTAAACAGATGGTTGGAAGCTACAGAAACTCCATTATCCCCAAAATACACACACGCCACATTACATAACCTGTAATAGCTGGAAGTTTTCAGATCTAAGAGCATCATCACTCTGACTCTCCTAACATGGTGCTTTGTTACGTAGGCTTCAACACGTGCCGCATCTAGACGTATCTAAGTTTGTTTGGACCGTCTTCTACTTCAGCATGGTCACGTGACTCCGAAATTACATCTAAACAGATGTTTGTTAAATTAACAGTCCCATGTTGGAGCCTTATGTCTTTTTTCTTGTGTTTTTCTCCATTAGGGGGCGGGCTTTCATCTGTGTACTGAGTATGTTGAAAGGGGGTGGGGCTAGTTAAAGTAAAGTGATTCTGTTCAGGTGTAGACATTGTGAAGGAAATAAATGACTTTATGGTTACAAGTTGAAGATCATCATAATGAATTATGGTTTAGAGCAAGTAAAACCAAAGCCTACCAGGAACAACAAAAAATAGTATCCTATTAGCAATTTAGCTGCTACATTGTTGTCTCATGTACAGAACTTGAATAATTTACCTTGTTCTATCAGATCTTCTGACTGTTGCTCCAAAGAAACATCTTGTGGCTTTTGGCAGGTTATTGAGCTTCAGTAAAAGCTCTGATTGAAATGAACACTACATTTGGGACTAAAATGTCTTTAACTTTAATCCTTAAGAATTAAAATGATTTGAAAACTGCATTTTGTCTTTACTCAGGTTATCAAAAAAATCTACAATGAAATAAAATTGCATTGCTCTTGTCCACCAGATATTGCTCAAATAAAATCTTTCTTGCAAAAATAGAACTCTGCTATAAGCTCAGCTTGTTGTATTATACTGACCACTTTTCCCCACTCTGCTACTTTCTCCTACTACTCTCCACTCACTGCTGCCTCTAACTTCATGTTTTTTTTTGTTCTCTTCATAAACAGTAGGTCTGTCCTGGCTTTGTGTTCAGCTGTGATTCATCCTCTAATTGACCACAAGGACAATTGACTATAAAACAATTACACACAGACGAATGTTTGAAAGATTTTACTTTTATTAGTTGTGATGATTGTTGGCTTGCAGTTAATAAAAACATGTTTGAAATTGAAATATTACATCGGACCAATAAGAACCATCTTTGATACAGCAATGTAGTCTTAATAAAATACATATTTTGAATCCCTTGTTAAAGGTTTTCAATGACAAATTAGCCTCATCAGAACTCATATTGAATATGACTTTATGTATTTGACTTTGAATCTCCATGATTTGCCTATAATGACTATATTATACTGATTATAATAATTGACATTAATGTTCATTTTTTTTTAGGTTAAGGTTTTGCCAATATTGAGTACTAAAGAAAATTTGCTCATTTTAGTTCATTTGACCACTCCACATACAATCTTGGTTAATGTGTTCTGTCCCTTGGCAAATGAGTAAATATTCATTTTAAATCTCTTTTATGTTTGATTTATTGTTAACCAGCATAACTGAATTGAATTGAATTAACAGAACCTGGGAAGGGAGCATTCCCTCTTAAGATTCTTGAGCAGAAGATGGATCTACCTAAGAAAAATCCTTAGTTGTAACTCCTTAATTGGCAAAAGCCCCTATCTGCCAGTCTGCATTCAGCTTCCATGGTAACCCAGTGTTATAATGAACAATTGATGGTGGTACTCTCCTCTGCTGTCGTTTCTGGTTAGATCATGGATCACAGAATCAAGAAATCTCAGAATGCACATCACTTTTTCCATCTGCTTAGAGAGATGCTAGCTGTTAGCCTGCATGTTCATCCAACAGCACTCAGACACGTTGCCATTTTGCATGTCAGAAATAAAATAAAACTCCCAATAGGGTCCGTTGTTGGGTGTATGTTTGCAGTTGTAAATAGGCCACCCTTTCTTTCAGGGAGCAAAAATGAGCCTTAGATATATTGATTTATTATTAACATCCATGTCCTAGATAGACATATTTTAAAGTTACAACATCTGAAAGCTGTGTTTGCACAAAGAATATATTTAACTGAGTATATCCTGATGTATGTCCTACATAATGTTGTCATTTGCTTAAGTATAGAAAATATGAATATAATCCTGACATATGCTGATAATACTCAAAACACAATTGTTGCATGAGATTAATAGGATTTTATGTGACCGATCAACATAAAGTAGTGCATAATTGAGAAGTGGAATGAAAAGCATTATTTCCACGAAGACAAAAGTATTTTTTTTAATAAAACAACATTGGGACATTGTACTCACAGCAAGAGTTTAATTCATGATGGTGCAGTGTTACTATGGAAACCCTTGAGACAGTAGTCCCAGTTCTCTTCAGGTCTTTTAGCAGGTCCTTCCATGTAGTTCTGGGCTGATCTCTCTTCCTCATGGTGATTGATACTCCATGAGGTCTAGTAGAGCAGATCCGGTCTAAGGGAGACTGACAGGCATATGGATGTCTGAACTGTTTACCAATCATTGCCCATCCTGACTTTGTGCAGGTCTACACTTTGTCCCTGATGTCTTTAGACAGCTTGTTGGTCCTGTCCCAGGCTTACTGAAGGTTCCCACATGTCTTTTATGAAGGCAACAAATTCAAACAGGTGCAAATAATGACATGAAAGACAGGAGAGCAGCTACAGGTCTGTGAGAAACACAACTAAAATCACACTGAATAAGTTTGGTTGTGCCATAAATAATTGAACATGCCACGCCATCATCCTACCACCACTTCTTGTTGTCTTCGTTGTGTTTTCCAGCAGGAGCGACATCCAGTTGTTGATCACGTGACTGGTGTGATGTGAATACAGTGTCTCCGTTGCAGTTTTGTGAAATGCACCAATTTTGATACGGATGGAAAAAAAAAAAAAACACCTCATCCTAGCACCAAAACATTTTCGCAAAAAACTTAGATTTTTTTTTTTTCTATTAAGCCAATTTATTTTCTTAATTCCAATTTGCTCAATTTTAAGATCAAGGCAAGGCAATTCAAGGCAAGAATTTGGTCATCTACCAACAAGTAAGAATTCTGTTTCTTAAAAGTGCAAGAAAATTATTAAAAGATCAATGTGATTATATATATTTTTTTTAACTTTCTTTTAGATTCTCTTTCTCAAACAAGACCTCAAAGTCTTTATTTTCTCAGGGCAGAACAACATTTTCAATGATCAAATAAAAAGATCCTACAAATATATGTTTATGAATCTGCTGGGTGAGAAGCATTTTAGAATGAATGAGTAATTTATTTTTTTTAATTTTGTAGTTAAGAATGATCAATTTAATATTAGTAATCATATACTGAATGTAAAATATTCAGTGTATGATGTATTAGATGTGCTACATGCTGATAACATTTGCTGTGTCTTTGGGAAAAAATACAGGAAAAGTCCAAACTGATAAACGTCCAGATGAACCGAGAAACATTCCAACATTTTGAAAACCAAGGTAAGAGTTCATATAGAAGCTATTTATGTCCTTCCACATGCATTAACAGGAGCTAGCTCCCTCATGTGGCCACTCAGGTGAAATGCAGCATGCTGTCCTCACACTCCCTCGGCACGGTCACCTTGTAACTGTGGCAGGCCAGTTTGTAATTGTTGCCGTCGTTGTTATCCCAGAAGTCCCATCCATTCACACGGTAGCAGACGGCAAACTCCAGGATGGTTCCTGGCTGCAAGATGAAGGGCGGGACGGGCAGACGAAACCTGAAAACATCTGTGCCTGGAGCTCCGCAGTCGCCAGGGTACCCACCTGATACCCACGAAGCTGTTGTGTGTGTTTGCGTTCTCCAGTTGGTGAAAGAGTAGTGCACTTTGACCTCTTTCTGATAAGCTAAATTAAGTACATGTACAGTTCCTGTTATGCCTTGGTCTGAGCACATCACACTCTCCAGAGAGACTTTCTGAGAGCAGAGACGGTTCTGGAAGTTTGGCAGGCTCCCCGGGTGTTCAGGGAAACAGGCTCTGAAGTAAGGCATGTTCAGCTCAGGTGACTTTCCAAAAGTCAGTTCAGAGCTCATCAGCAGCCTGAACATCACATGTGGGGGTATCAGGGGGTCCTCCTGATGTCTGAAGACTTTCACCTCCTCCAGATCAAGACCCAGCGCATCCACAAAACGTACCTGGACCCTCCTAGGTTCTCTCTTCTTTCCTGAAGCAGAAGACAGAGACTGGGCCCTCTTCCTCCGGACGGAGGGATCGTCTAAAGGAGTTTGCTGCTGACCTCGTTCTCTCAGAGAGGCAGGTCTCGGAGACGGCGGCCGGATCTGGACCGGGGCCTTTGGAGGTGGAGGCTTTGGATCGTAAATGTCTCGAAGTCTGATTGTTGTGGTCGGTCTGCTGGGACCAGTGATGTCCTGTGCTTGCCTCCAGTTCTTCTCACCAGCTGACCCAGACATTTTTCACTGTAAATTTAACATAATTACCACATAACCCAGTCATTTAGACTGTTGATGCCACATGCTAAATATGCTGAAGAAGAATCAGACCTTCCCAGTTGTGACCTGTTGCTGAGCTCCTCTCTGCTGCCTGACCGTGTTGCTATCTTGCAGTTGCGTTGAGCTCAGTTGGAGCCACCTGACAGCCAGGAGGAGATGGAGCCTTCAAGCACATATTTGTGAAGCCCTACAGGAGGCAGGGTGCAACACAGGAGCAAAGTTCCCACAAAGCACCAAGAACAGACAACCCCAAAGAAAGACCCGGGAAGCCCAGCAGTTCAGTAAGAAACGCACCAGAACCGACTCTAGTGACATGAAGACAGACTGTAATGTGTGGCCCCTTCGTGTTTGACATATAACATGAGCCGTGAACTGGGGTTGAGGTCTGTATATTAATAGCAGCTGGGCGGTGAAGACGCCTTTCTTGTTTATTTATAGTTACTGAAATCAAACAGTCAAAGATGGAAGTTTATTGCACTTTGAAATGCCTTGAAGTGTGCTATATTTGATTTGATTTTGATTTAATTTAATGTCATTATAAACGTCTTAATTAACTCAGATGTCAAGTCATAAACCAGTTTCAGATGTTTGGAATGGAAGTGGTGAAGCTGATTTTATATGTAAGTGGCCTGTCAGAGCGCGCGCCCCATTGACAGCTCTGGTTTTGGTTTGTCTTTGGAGACAACATGATGTCACACCCAATGAACATGGCGGAAAGTAGGAAGAGCAAGGCTGGCGTCGAGGAGGCTAAAATTAAAAAGAAGAAGCTTTGGAAACAAATTCAGCTAAATGTGCAAAGTTTGAAACTTTTTCACAAAACTAAGCTCGCAGTTAGCAACGTCAAATGAGGACAATGAGGCAAACCACTGTTCAGTTAAGTCAATGAATTGCGTGGGGATAACATAATGTTGCTTAATTAAATATCTCTAAGAAAAGACACCCAATAAATTGGAAACTTTGGCCTATATTTTTACTTAACATATAAGATTATAACTACATACTTTAAGTAACAATAAAGTTTCCTGGTCTGAGACATGAAATTTTAAGGCTGAAAATGTGACACTACGTGACTCTGGCTGGTTTGTCATTCATTCTAGGCCATTTTAATTTAAAATCCACTACATTCCATCTATCCAAAAATGAATGTTTGACTTCATGAATGTTAATTTAAGAATTTCAGATAGTTAGGGATATCTTAAGTAACTATAATGTCGACTAATTTCTGATGGGTGGAATGTAAACGTGTTCAGAGTTCCCATGCAAACGAATCTCCACAGAAAAACTGGTGTGCCACAGATCCAGCTGCTGCTGTTGTGGAGTGACCTGGGAAACCGACTCGCTGAAAGACAAACAGAGTCTGGGCTCCGGGTCGGAGTGAGAGGACTAGAGATGGTCAGTGTTCCAGTATGAACCTGGGCAGCACTGCTGTCTGGTCCTAACAAGATGAGGGAGGAGAAGCTCCACCTTTCCTGTGGACAGTCATCCTGGACGATGTGCCTCCAAGTTCTGCCTTCGTACCTGCTGGCCGGTCAGGGTATGGTGACAGCCGGAATGCTGTTGGACTGCGCACAGGTTAGTGACACTAGAACTAGAGTTTAGTACACGACATCTGTGGGAACCGAAGAGGTCCAAAACACATTCTGTGAGGTTTCTTTATGATAAAGAGCTCTTCGTAGGCAGGTATTTTCTTATTAATGATTTGCTTACAAATTCCTCAGAGTTAAAATGGATTTCCAATAGCCAACATGGAAGCTGAACACAAGTCCACTGTTATCTGGTTTTAACTGAGAATGGGGGTCAGGAGGTCAGGATGACCTGTGAGGTGACCCCAACCCGACCCGTGGAAAGGAGTAAACACATTTCAGAGATAAGACAGAGCTGCTGTTTCTGTTAGTGTCAACATGCAGGTCTAAATGTAGGAAGTATCTAGAAAAACTGTTAAATTTAGTTTATTATAATTCATTCACCTAGAAAGTTTAGAAGCTTGTATTATTCCAAAGATGCCAAAGAAAGTAAAAGCAGTGTCAGGTCCAGGAATATGAATTTATTAGCCTGCACAAATTATATGTGACAGTACAGAGGTTGGATTGTTTGGTTTGTGAAGCATTTTGAGACACTTGGTGTGATTCCAGCTACACACACAAAAAATTAGGTACATTTTTATCAGAATTTCTAAACACACATAAAAAATTGTATTGAAAATAATGTTTTGTCGTCTTTCTGCTGATGTGTCGGTGAGCTCCAGGCTCTGTTTGTAACTGTTGATTATAGATCAAACATTTTGGAGCCACAGGCAGCTCCTCACCTGCTTTATGACTAACAATTTATGACAGAGATTTCTGTCGTGTATAAACAGAATCCTTGGCTACAGCGTTCCATAAAATCACATAATGGATAATGTTTTATCCCTGAAGTTATCCATATTCACTTCCCCAACAACTCTGGGCGCCTGCCCTGTCTCTGCTCAACAAAACCCAGCATCTCCATATCATGATGCTGTCACCACCACCTTTCACAGGTGGTTCAGTGGTTTCAGTGTTGTAAAGTTCTGTATTAATTATCAGCAACAAGCAGGAAGCACCAACTCTTAACTGGCTGCTTGGGCATGAAAGCAACAGAAAACTTGTAGCGCTGCATTGCAAACCCCCCAAATGTGACAATGTATTTTTGGTTAGCTGCTAGTGCAAAAACCTTAGCGCATTAAAACCGTCAAATTTCTTTTATGTTTGATATATACAGAATTTTTCTACCAAAGTTTACATAGCTACTTGATTGTGCAATAACATGACACCATAATACCAATATATAATACCGCCCCTTTAAGGCAATCATCCCTTAATATTGATCAAACAAATTCTAGTTCCACTGGCAGATTATTTCCACTTATAACAAGACATTTTTTTCAGTGAAAACAATCAGCCAGTGGAACTCATCCTTTTTATCAATATTAAGAATTTATTAATCTAAAACAAGTTCCTGCATCTTGCTGACAAAGTGACTTTTAAGTTAGTTTTGTTTTATTCCAAGTGTACCAAGATATTTGCACAATAAACTAGATAAAAACTAAATTCTTGGAAAGATTCTTTTGTATTTTGCCATGTGTGTTGTGCTTGTGTCCTCACTGTGTCCTCACTGTGACCTCACTGTGTCCCCTCTGTGACCTCTCTGTGACCTCACTGTGACCTCACTGTGTCCCCTTTGTGACCTCTCTGTGACCTCACTGTGACCTCACTGTGTCCCCTCTGTGACCTCTCTGTGACCTCACTGTGACCTCACTGTGTCCTCTCTGTGTCCTCACTGTGACCTCTCTGTGTCATCACTGTGTCCTCTCTGTGACCTCACTGTGACCTCACTGTGTCCTCTCTGTGTCCTCACTGTGTCCTCACTGTAACCTCACTGTGTCCTCACTGTGACCTCACTGTGTCCCCTCTGTGATCTCTCTGTGACCTCACTGTGACCTCACTGTGTCCTCACTGTGACCTCACTGTGTCCCCTCTGTGACCTCACTGTGTCCTCTCTGTGACCTCACTGTGTCCTCACTGTGTCCTCACTGTGACCTCTCTGTGTCCTCACTGTGACCTCACTGTGTCCTCACTGTGACCTCACTGTGTCCTCACTGTGACCTCTCTGTGTCCTCACTGTGTCCTCTCTGTGACCTCATTGTGTCCTCACTGTGTCCTCACTGTGACCTCTCTGTGTCCTCACTGTGACCTCTCTGTGTCCTCACTGTGTCCTCACTGTAACCTCACTGTGTCCTCTCTGTGTCCTCACTGTGTCCTTTCTGTGTCCTCACTGTGTCCTCACTGTGACCTCACTGTGTCCCCTCTGTGACCTCACTGTGACCTCACTGTGTCCCCTCTGTGTCCTCACTGTGTCCTCTCTGTGTCCTCACTGTGTCCTCTCTGTGTCCTCACTGTGTCCTCTCTGTGTCCTCACTGTGTCCTCACTGTGTCCACTGCCCACATCAACAAGGGCCACTGCTGGAGGTGAGCCACACACAAATCAACTCTGTTCACCAATTTGGTGTTTCTGAATGCAACTGTGTTTTATTTAGGAGCGTCACAGTTGAATTCAGAGGCATATTTTCTTCATATTTCAATGAATGAAACATGTCACTTCTTCATCTCCTCAATCATTTGTGCTAATCTGTCACATAAAGCCTCAATAAGATTCAGCAGGTTGTATTTTGTGGTGTGTTATTATGTGTGAGCTGTGCCGCCTGGGTCATTAGGGGGCGCTGTAGTGACAGCAGCCATTGTCTCAAGGACATGTTTCAGCTGAGTCATCGTCCTGCTGTAGGTGTGTGTGAGGACTTTTAGGACACACACTTGCTGATCATTTGCACACATCAGACGTCACACACTGCAGGAACAGATTCACTCTGAACTAGTGAGGGTTTTTTTTTTTTATCTCTGTGTCTCACCTGCATTGACAGATCACCTGTGACAGGTTTTGATGGGGAATTTATGAGTCGGTAGATTATGTGGGGAAACCAGCTGACTAATGACAGACAGCAGGTGGGATCTGTTTGTGTGCCTCCCTCCCCTCCCAAGTCCAGCAGGGTAAAACTTGTCCTTCCCACACAGCCGCAGCACCACGTGTCGGCGACAGGTCCAGCACCTGCTGCCGCTCTACTGCTGCAGGAGGAGGAAGAGGAGGAGGAGGAGGAGTCTGCTCCACCTGACCAGGGAGAGAAAAGTGTCTCATCCTCCTTCACACTCCCTCCTTCCTCTCAGATCAGAACATCGTTGTCGCCATTCATCTGGAATTTGAGAGACACGCAGCATCACAGAGGTCAGTCAGAAGGTCACAGCCTGGACCAGACCTCGCCGACATGAAGAAGGGGCTCCAGGCTCAAGTGGGACATCACGGGATGGGGGACAAAGAGAGGGACATGTGGAGGGAGACGGAGGAGACGGAGTGGCAGAACGGGAGGACAGAGAGGAAACTCCTGGCCTTCTGGATGTCTCTGTCCCAGAGGAGGTGGAGTCTGTTCAGGCCGGCCGTCCAGCGCTCCGCCTCGGCCGCCCGGCTGCTGAAGAGCGAGGCGTGAAGAGGCAAAGGGGGCTTTGTGTGTGTGTGTGTGGGTGTGTGTGTCTCAGAAGATTCCATCCGGACCTGCATTAAGTAGATGTGTGTGTGTGTGTGTGCGTGTGTGTGTGTGGGCGCGGGTGTGTGTGTGTGTGTGAGTACACTCCACTTCCTGAGCTGAACTTCCCTCTGAGTTAAAGTCAGACTAACTTTTCAAAGTGAAGGTGGAGGGGACAGGTCTTGGGCTGAACAGGAAGTGATGTCATCTCACACCTGAGCTGAGCCTTGAAGCAGTGATGGGCTCAGAGGCACATCTGTCCCTACAGCTGCGTTTCCAGGGGAACAAGCTCAAAGGCCTCGGCTGCAGACGGAGCCACTCTGCCGGGGGCCTCAGTCCGGCTCCACATCCTGCTGGCCGGGCCGGTCATGGACGCCGCGCAAGTATGGAGAATTATACTTCAGAGTGGGCTTTTTGTTTCAACACAAATGCAGAGAAGCATGTCAGGTTTTCACCGCTTGCAGCGACTGCTTTGGTAAACTTGCTGCATGAAGACAAAGAAGTCAGAAAAGCTGTTACTACTTAACTTGGTAGAATCCAAACTAGAGGTTCTGAAACTCTTTATAACCAGTTGTTGCTCAGGAAATCAGTTTTCTAAGCTGCACTGTATATGACAACAGGGCTGGGACTTTCATTCATTTGATCCCATTAAGACAGGAAGAAAACACAACGGGAGAAAAAACACACAGCAGTTTACAAATATACTGAGGGGAAAAGACGACATGAGCAGTTGTCTGATGAAAGGAAGATTGACGTGTTTAACCTTAAAGAACATCGTTACATTTGGAGGGAAAATTATGCTCACCTGAGAACACAAACCCAGCAGGAAACCCTGGTGCTGCTGCTGGAGGGACTGGTGCACTTCACAAAATATCACAGCATGAGGAAAGAATTACATGGACATTTGCAGTGACGTTTTGATTTTTATTATTGTTGAATTTTTGTTGGTTTTCTATGCTTTCTCTTGTTGTTTCTCTTTATGCAGTTATGTGCAGCACTTTAAGTGGCAGATGAACAACAAAGTCATGACAGCAGCTTTTGTTTCAGTCCAAAAAACAGATCAGTCTGATTTAATGCCAGGCAGTAAGAAATAAGATTGTTTATAATGTAGTTATTAAAGTTTGGCAGATGGATTCAAAATATAAAAACATTGATACCAAGTAGATGTTAGTATTGTATCGATAGTAGCACGGTGAGATTCCCTCTTGACATTTTGCTTGTAGTTTCTTAACTCTACTTTAAATAGATTTTGTTTTAATTTGCCCTCAAATTATATATTTTTTGCACTTATCTCTGAATAATGCACACAGGTTTCTGTTTATCGTGTCAGTGTGCCATTAAAGCATTTTGTAGACGCCTATGAACTTGGCACAAATTTTGTCCGAAGTTTTAAAATAATTCAATAATAAATAAACCATGAGAACATCCAAAGGTCAGAAGTTTGATGATGTATCAAACTTAAATAAGTATCAGTATCGGTATCGGTACTGGGGATACTGACCCTGTATTGGTATCTGATCAATACTAAAATTTGAAGTATTACACACCTGTAGTAGATAACTGGCTCACATTGGAAGTGATGTCCGTCACTGAATGAAGGACATGAGGATGAGTTGAACATGTGGATTAGAACTTTGTGATTTGTTTATGCCACTCTGCGCTTGTCAGCACTGGCAGGTGTTCCAGCAGATCTCCGAGGTGTTCGTCTTGGTGCCGGCTCTGGTGGGGCTGAAGGGAAACATCATTAATGGATTTTAACAGTTTGTTTTAACCAGAGGAGGGCAGCAAAATCCTGATTAACTTCTTGCTGAGCTAGAAAAGAGCTGAGTCATTATAGCCAGATTCCTGTCTTCACCATCTTCTGATTCTTTCTTTTGCTGCCCTCCAGATGTGTGGTACCTGCCCACCATGGTGGGGGGCTTCTTCCTGCTGCTCATCCCCGTATGGGTCATCATCGCCAGCCGCAGTCCACCAATCAGAGAGGTCCTAAAGTCAGGATGGCAGCCAGTCATTCTGGCCATGTCTGTCAGCAGGTGGGTTCACCAGTGACGAGACATCTGATCATTTCCTCAACTCAAAGACTGATTCATGGGCTTTTTAGATAACAAGCTTCATTTCCAAAAAGTCAAAACTTTACCAAAATGATTTTTGACAAGACCATTCTATTCTGATTGATATGTGATCATATTTTCATCTTGTTAGTATTGGTGGTCTGATTCTGGATAAAACTGTGAGCAACCCCAGCTTTGAAGGCATGGCTGTGTTCACCCCCATCATCAACGGTGAGTTAAAACAGACGAGACAAACTTTAAACCCTTTAACTAGTCACAAGGCAGTAAAATCATCAAGAGGTTATTAGAATGTACTCAATCTTGTTAGAAATATGTGAATGTTTTTATTAAAAAATTTTGGAACAAAAAAATTTACTTTTCGATTGAGACAAAAAAAACAATGACAAAAACATTTAAAAAAAATGTAAAAAAAACATGAAAGCTTCTGTCTTAAATAATACCTATGGATTATTTGAAACTTGACATTTGAAAAAAAGCTGAAAAATCTTCAAAGATTTGTCAAAATAGATGTTTAAAGATGTTTTGTAAAAAGTGTTCTTATAAAGCACTGTTGGTATACTTCAGTTGATATAAATCCTTTAATTGAGCTAAAACAATGCTTTAAATTACAATGACGGGATTTATCATGATAACGTTTCTCTCTATAAAGAGTTGCATTTCCATGGCATGTGGAAATGATTGAACCACGCTGGAAGCCAGCAGTAAATCCCATAATAAATAACAGGATTAAGTGTTTTTAACTCCTCCAGAGCCTGACTGTAAACCAAACCCCTGCTGATGCCGAGCTCAGCGTCACATCTGAGTCCGTCATCAATCATTAGCCATGAAAGAGCTGCTGGAGTCCGATTGGCCTCCGTGTCAGAGGATCCTCACAGGGGCGTTGAGGACCAGATCGTCTGTGACCCGAGTCCTGCTGACCACAAAGTGGCATGCTGAATGGAGCGCAATAACAACGGCCTTTACATAGACCACAAGCCTGATCAGAATGCCAACTATGCCTTCACTGGCTGCTGTTCTGTGCCATCTCGCTCCAGGAAGTGCATTTGCATTCCTATGCAGGCTCTCCTCTCGCGCCTTGCTGACCAGAAACACTTTCCCTGTTTTGTCCCGATGATCCGTGTGCTTCAAAGCTCTGAGAGCAGAGTAGTCACTCTGCTGCTCATAAAATCAGCTAGAGGGGTTATAAGGCAATTGGAAAATTTCAGACATACTTGACAATGTCTTTTTAGACAGTTTAAAGGGAAAGAAAGGAGTCATGGGAAACAGGATTGGATTAGATTTCCAGTAAAGTGATTGTTTGATCTTTCCTTGGGACGCCACCTTATCGTGGTGGAGGGGTTTGAGTGTCCCAGTGACTCTAGGAGCTCTGCTGTCTGGGGCTTTGTGCCCCTGGTAAGGTCACCCAAGGCAGTCAGGTCCTAGGTGATTGATCAGACAAAGCGCAGCCCGAAGACCTCCATGATGAGAAATAACATTGGACTTGGTGTTCCCTCGCCCAGACGCGGATCACCGGGGCCCCACTCTGGAGCCAGGCCTGGAGGTGGGGCACGATGGTGAGCGCCTGGTGGCCGGGCTATTACCCATGGAGCCCGGCCGGTCTCAGCCCAGAAGAGGAGACATGGATCCCCCCATTGATACAGGCTGTCAGGTCCCTGTATGATCGGTGTCAGGGTCTGGTTTGTTTCCGGTGAGAGTTGGACTCCACCAGGTCTGCCCATTGTCACTGATTCTGTTCATTACTTTCATGGACAGAATTTATAGGTGCAGCCAAGATGTTGAGGGCAAAATGACAAAAACAGCAGGTTGATCAAACACGTAAAAAATAAACTGCAACAAACCTTCTGTCAAATGGTTCAGAAAGTGTGATTAGGAATTTTAAATATAAAATAAATAATAAAGCATGATGTCACTCGGAGCACAGAGCATAGAATTAGACTGAATAGATCTGCCCTAAGGATTGTTCACGTTTCCACTGATGCTTGAATTTAGCGGCAGCAGAGATCATTTCAACAGCAACTTGTCCCGGATGACAACAACAGTTGTTGACCGGCTCAGCTAATCCGCCTCATTTGCTTTTGCCGCTCCTCCCTAGAAGCGATGACCGTTGCTCTGTTTCCGTGTTCTCGCAGGAGTTGGAGGAAATCTCGTGGCGGTCCAAGCGAGCAGGATGTCTACCTACCTCCATTACTGGAGCGTTCCTGGAGCTCTTCCAGTAAAAATGAGTGCTGACTGTCCTGGACTCTGCACTGCCTTCTGCTCCTCAGGTCAAACCAACAACAATGTTACATTAAAACGGTGCCTGGGTCTTTACTAACCCTTTGTCAATAAATCAACATCAGAGCAGCTCACTAATGTCTGTAATAGTGATCTCTAGTTGGGAAATGAAAATAAAATAACAACAACAAAAAAAAGTCATTTTCATTAGTTTTGATATTTTTGGAATGTTTACTAAAAAATCAAATTTTCAGGTTCATTATTTATGAAAATGAACAAATCCAACATTCACACAGACAGGCCAAAAAAAAAAGTAAGCTTAACCCATTTAAACCCACCAGTCTGCAGTTACTGCAAGTTACTATGTTAACTTTATTTATTTATTTATTTATTTATTTATTTATTTATTTATTGACCTGTAAAACATCTTGAATGTCTGAAAGAGCCCTATAAAAAATTCAATATTTGTATTACTACTATTCTTACTATCATTCAGTTGTCATAAATGTTATAAATATCAAATATATATAATATATATATAATCTAAAATAAATTTGACTTCATAATTTAACACCTTGAAATTGGGCCTCTGTCTCTTTAAGAAACTCCTGCTCCTTCTAAAGCTCCGCCTTCAAGAAGTCATCACAACATGGCTCCTCTTGTAACCCTTTAACAACATTTTTACCAGCGTTGCTCAGAGCAGTAGCTCCTATAATGAGCTCGGCTGATGCTTAGTTCCAGGTGTTTGCTAATTGCTGCTGACTAGTCTGAAGGAGCTGAATGATGGCGTTGCAATGGAGGGATGTTCTGTGAGGCAGAAGTTAGTAAACTGGTTCACCAGGTTCACCACCAACAAACACAGTTCACCAGGTGTTTGCTAATTGCTCTGTTTTGCATAGCTGAGTGGTTGCCATGGCGATTAAAGGACTTCTCAAATATACCTTTAAGAATAAAAGCAACACTCCAGGTATGTGTTTAATTAGGGAATAGCATTATAAAGATATATTATGTAAAGATTAAAGAGTCTATTTTACATAATACTTTTCCTTTAATACTGTTTTAGTTAGAGAAATTAGGGTTCAGTTCAGTTCAGTTCACTTCACTTCAGATTTCGTCAAGTCCTGGGTGGGCAGTTAATGTTGCATCCAGAACATATTCATACAGAAAACAACCAAAGTAGACAAAGTGTTCCCAAACAACAAAATGTCTGCCACTTAAACTAACACAAATCAATGAAGTTACCTCCATTGGCTTCCTCCCACTGAACAAACATACTTGTTGGCTAAATCTCTGATTGTACATTTTCTGGCTCTTTAGCTGTGAGTGTCAGTGACTGTACCCACTGGAGGTTTGCTTCTCTGTCCACGTTTGAACAGATGTGAACTCTAAATCAGCCAGAGTTCTGGTCTCCCTTGTGGTTCCGGGTCACCTCCTCTTCCTCTACACAGTCCAGCTGCTGCAGGGAGACCACACCGCCATGACGCCTGCCTTCATCCTCTGTTACCTGTGTGCAGCTCTGCTTCAGGTTAGAAACACTTTACTGCAAGGAGTGATAATAAAAACTGGACAGTGTTTGCATTTGAAGCCCAGCGTCGTCCTCCTCCAGGTGGTGATTCTGCTCTACTGTTCCGTCCTGATGGTCCGCTGGCTGTGGAGGCGGAGCTTGGATCCAGATAACTACTCCATCCCGTACCTCACGGCTCTGGGGGACCTGCTGGGAACTGCTTTCTTGGCCCTGACCTTCAGGTTTGTCATGACAGGCAGCTCTGAAGGGGCCAGGCTTTGAAACATTTGGTCAGCACCAGTATCTAATGTGAAAGACTGAAGCACAGAGCCGAGCTCAATGCAACTCTAGTTGAAAGACAATGACACAAAAAGACAGGTGGTGACTTAATAACTAGAGATGCTATAATCTGACTTTGGATCGAAACATAATTCTATCACAATCATTCTTCACTATGAGAGAAAACAAAACGCTCACATAGTGAGTAGCTTAAAAATGAGCAACTCAGATTTTGTTCCGTTGTTAGTCTTGATTGTTTAGGTGATCTTTAGTAAACTCTATGGAGTTTCCTGCAGCTTTGACGAGCTGCAGGAAGTTCTTCTCAAAGGAGAAACGTTCTGCTCCACAAATTTTCCCTCAGTATGCAGAACATTAGAGGTCTCCCAAAATAAAAGATAGAAACTTTTTAAACAAATTGGAATTAGCTGAGCTTAATCCCGTTTGAGAACTCGGATGAAAGGAAATGTATGTGTGAGTAAATTAAAATGACCTCTTTCGTTAAACGCATCGAGACATTTATTGTGAGTCGGCGCTAAAGAAATAAACTGAACTGAATTGAAGCTCAGCAAATAATAACCAATTATTCCTCCTGATCCCTTTATGCAAAATAAATAGTTATTGCAAGAAGATTGATGTAGGTTACAATGTAGGTCGTTTTGCATAGAAGAAAACTTAAGATATGTAAAACAACACAAAACGTGTGTAAGTGCAAATATGTGAGAACTTCCATTAGTCTTCTGTATAAGTGTATTAATAATGGAGATAAATTCTCCACTAAATCTAAGTTTTGTAAAGCAATTTCTCACAAGTTGCGTTTCCATTGACCGTGAAATTGCAGAGATTGAAATTATGAAAATAAATTTGCCTAATGGAAGACTCGTCCATTAAAAAAAACGTTTATAGATGAAATGTTTTTGCTCTAAGATGAGGTGGTTTTTCAGCCGTATCAAAATGAATGCATTCCACTGAACTGCATTGGAAACACTTCTTTATATCACGCGAGTCGCGTGACGTTACTACTGGTGGAAAACAGGAAGTAGAAGTAAGATAATGATGGTTTGTTTTTCAGTTTTCTCCCCCAGAAATCTCCAGCATCAGGCGGCTCATAAAAAGTTGTTTCATTCCAACCTGTTGAATCCACAGCTCGTATGGAAAATGGCCGACAATTTCCCCAACACGCCTCATAAGTAGCCGCGCCCGTGTAACGCTTGTCAATGTAACGTCTGAATAGAACACTTATGTCTCCTCTGATTGGCTGACAAATGATCAGCGAGAGCTCAATGGTTGAATTATTGATATATTTCATGTAACTGTTTACGTCCGTCACTGCTATAATTTTTAATGACTTATGTGAACAAGCTTATTCACATGTGATTTTAATTTCACGGAAACATTGTAATTGTGAAACTGTGTTTTTTCGACAGTAACAGAAAATTGACAAAGATTTTTGCACATATGTAATGGGAACGCAGCTAGTATTTCATTCTGCTCTGATTGCCACTTTCTGGTCTGAATTAGGTCACAGATCCAACCAGTTCAACATAAACAAGTGTTTAAGTAAGAAATAATGTAACTGTAAACTTCTTTAGTATTTCTCCGTTGTTCACATGCAGTTTAATGGGCTCAAACAAACAAACAATTATTGCACATCTTTTGATATTGTTAGATGGTAGGTGATTATATTATGACCAATAGACATAATTGTGTGTGTATGTCAACATAAAACACTCTATGAGGCTCTTGTATTTAACTTGTCTGTGTTAGTATGTGATCCTGATACAAACATCAGTATTTGAGGTCAGATGGTTTATTCTTGTGTGGAGCCTTTTTATTTTCCTTCTTTGTTGTCCATAAAGGAAAAAAAAAAAAATAGTAAAAACAGCGAGGCCCGGCTGAATTTGTAGAGCTTCTGCATTTGTAAAAATAAGAAACAAAACAATTTGTTCAGTTAAATAAAACACATGGAACCATCTTAGTGAAAATGCTTTTATTTGAAAGACATGGAAGAACATATCTAGTTTGGTTTGGCGTTTTTTTTTTTTTTTTTTTTTAAGAGCTAGAAATAATAAATTAAAATAATAGTTACACAAAAAAAATATTTTCCTACAGTAAAAAACCCCCAAAACAATAGTCACAGTTAGAAAAGCTGTCTTTGTTGCCAAGCGACAAAATGAAGGCCCACGATCCAAGGCACATGTCTGGAGACATTCGCTGTCCACACACGATCTGGATACAATTCGTTCTCCTCCCGCTCCCTCTAGAGCAGCGCTGTCCAAACAATGGAAACTTTTGCAAACAAATGGGTGGCAAAAGTGAGTATAATTTAGTCTTACATGAATTAGAGATCCATTTTCAGACCAGTTTCTTTCTATCATTGACACATTCCATCTATATTTCATTGTTGAGCAAAGAACCTAAAACAAAACAATTAAATTAGATGTAGCATTTTTTTTTTTTTTTAATTAAGTTTGGGTGGCAAATGGATACTTTACGCTTTACAATTTTGGCCCACATGACAAAAAATGTGGACACCACTGCTCCAGAGGATCACCTGTTGTGCAAATTCACCTTTGAAACAGCAGAAAACCAAAACTTGAACAGCATTTCACACATTCAGAGCCAGTGACTAACAGTTAACTCCACATCTTCTATAAAATCTCATTTGCCTCGTGAGGCAGAAACTCCTATCTCCTCATGGGAATCCTCACCAACTTTTGCTTTTCTCACCTGCTCGGATATGAAAACTTCATGTTTTTCCATTGAAAGCAGAAAGAGAAGCAGGTCCATAAGTTTGTGTCTGAAAGACGTCCCGGCCTCATCTGAACTTGAGGTAGGCTGGAACCGAGTAGTTGAAGAGCAGGAAGTCCATGCGATACAGATTGTAGAGCTTTTTCTGGTAGAAGGGGCTAATGTTCTGGAAGAAGTTGGCCGCCATCTCTCCGGTAGTCCTGGTGCTTTTGGATGAGGCGGGGAAGCGGACCTTCTGGTCCGCTCCGGCCAGCTGCAGCACATAGCGGGAGTCCTGCTCCAGCGTCTCGTACTTCCCCACCACGTCGTAGTGGATGAGGCAGGGATGGCACAGCGAGTGCACCCGCTCCCAGTGTTCATTGAAGGGCTCTTCCCGCTGGGTTGCAGGATCCACGAGGTAATACACAAACTCCTCAAAGGAGACGTCGTCCCCTTTCTCCAGGGCTTCTGGCCGAGGGTCTGGCCTGTGCCGGCGGACGATCTTTGTGCCATATCGTTTGTGGAAAGCTGTATTGTAGCTCCGCGTGAATTTGTTGCGGTACGCAGAGACCAGCCGCTCGAATGGCTCACGCACAAAAATGAACTTCAGGTAGGAGCGCAGGCGCTGGTTGATCTGGGGGGTGGAGTACTCGGACAGAGTCCGGAGGTTTCCTTGGACGTGGGCCTCATTGGCGGGGATGGCTAGCGGGTCTTTGTGGTCACCGGAGACTCCCGTCAGAACCATGAGCACCCTCTTCCAGTTGGTGCAGGCCACTTTGGGCACGTAGCAGTACAGTAGGCCGTGCTGGTCGTCCACAATAATGTGCTTCAGGTCTTCGGGGATGAGGACTCTGCGTTTGCGTGTGTAGGAGCGACAGGCCTCCTCCAGCACCTCCCGTCGACCCTGATGGACAGCCGCCACAGCAGACTCCACCTGTTGGGGGAAAAACCAGGAGCAGATAGTTTAGTTTGGTTCACGTTTGGATGCTTTCAGAATGTTTTTGGACAGAAAAGTAGCACACTTTGTAAATGCATTCATGACATTTGACTTTTGATAAAAGCACATCACACATATCAAATGGTTTGTTTTTTAGGACCATGTAACATTTTCCTACGATTTCACACATATGCATGACTTGGTGTTGCGCTCACAGTACACAGTGGATCTGGAAAATCTTATTCCAGATTCTACTAATGAATCTCTTTCCTCAACAATTTACACACATATCTCACATTATGACAATAAAGAAAAGGTTTTTGAGAGTTTTGCCAATTTAAAATAAAAAAAATCACATTTACATCAACATTCACAGCCTTTAAGAAATACTTTGTTGTTCTCCCTTTGACAGCAATTCCAGCCTTAAGTCTTGTTGAATATGATGTCACCAACTTAGCTCCACTTTCATTTTTTCTTTCTTTCTTTCTTTACAGTTTATTTGATTGGGACAGATACTAGAAACATGGCTCCAGACAATCTGATGCCTGCATCACAGTGTTCAGAGCCACAGCTAATTCACAACATCCGTCCCTAGAAACCTTAGCAGGTTCAAGTCCGGACTCTGGCCTGGACTCTCAGGTGGACAATTCTGATTAAGACTATTTGGAAAAAGGCTGTAGCATAACAAAATGTGGAAAAAGTAAAGTGCTGTGAATACCATCTGGATATTGAAGATTATAGTTGATGGGTCTTCCAGTACAGTGTACAGTACTGGAGGACATCCTCCTCATTAAATCAGATGCAGGACATACAGTTACTCTGCATGTCATGAGGACTTCACTTCTCCATGGTGAGTGAAGCTCTGACTCCACAGAGGGTGGTCTCACTGCCGCTGGAACGTGCAGCTACCTGGTAAGACCAGGGGTCATCTAGTTCATCCTGTTCTCCTACTGGCACAAATGTGTTATTTACTCTTTTTATTTACTCGGGCTGGCTTGGCACTGCAGCGGCCACAGCCCCAGAGCTCAGAGTCTGACTGCCTGACCCGATGACTGGCTCTCTGTGTCTGCCGACAAACACTGGAGCATCCAGGAAACACTGAGGGGCTACGTATGCTCACATAAACCTAGACCTCACCTTTAAGTCTGTCCAAGTGGACAATGAGGGGACATTAGTGGCAACTAGGACCGTCCAAGTCAAACATGTCCTTGGGAGACAGCAGCAGGGTTTGGTACTGCTGCTGAGAGTTAACACACAGGGTTTGGTTTTCAGGTGAACCAAATGCAACAAGGCCTGTCACCTTAACAAATGTTGCTGGATGATAAATTGTCCCAAAAGCTAAACGATGATCTTATTTTGAGACCATTTTCAAGTAATATAATGATAATGCAAGAACACCCTCTCAAAGGTCAATACATTTTAAATTTTAATAAACTGGAAGACATTTTAAATATCACTGGACCAGCCGCGCTATGAAGCTTACAGGAAATGTGTACGGCCATGACATCACTGCTGGCCATAAAATGTCTTAATTATTCTTCTTATTCTGACCTTATTGCTCCATTTTTGGAATCTTCCTCCTTCTTTATGTAAACAAACATGGAGTGGCGTCAGATTTTAGTGGTTGTAGGATTTCTCTTTTGTCTTTGGTAAAAAGCCTCGAGTCGTTCCTTCTGCTAGCACTGGACAAGCATGTTTGATTTGGTTGTATTTTACCCAGAATGCCCTGCACTAGATAGGAGAGCAATACTAAATCTTTTGCTGTTGATCCGATACCTAGTAAATATAGGCCAATATCATCAATACCAATATCAATACCTTTTTTTTTACGTCTTTATATTGTTATACCTCTAAGAGTTTTTGTGTTTTGTTTTTTTATTATTTTATTAAAATCTAGAACAGAATCTGGACAAAATTTATAGATGTCTACAAAATAAAAGATAAATGGAAGTAATAATAATAATTTTTAAAAAAAAGCTAATTTATGGGCATATTCTTCTTAAAGAGCAAAAAATATAATTTGAGAGCGAAACAAAAATCTGTTTTTGGGTAGAATTGAGAAACTGCAAAACTAATACTGATTTAAAATTCAAGGAAAAATTGTAGAATTCAATAAGTTCTAAGAAATTTCTTAAAATGTCCATCACTACGAGCTGTGGGTCTATGAGGCCAAGATCTCTCCATTCTTCAGAAGGGAAAACATGAAAAATTGGTGGTTTGTTAAACGCCAACTTTCCCCACTTTAAGTATTTACTCTGCAATATTTATAGCTTATTTTGCCCAAACCTCTAAGTTTTAAGAGCTGGAGAAGGTTCAGTTGGGACAAACAGACACATAAATGTGTCTGGCCAATAGTTTACGTCCTAATTACCATCCTGAGAGATTAGCAAGTTTTTCTATTAGGAGTTAAGACCTGAGGAGGAAGAAAAATGAAGAAATTATTGCAAGCAGTTAAATTTAAGGAGAACCTGCTGGAGCTTGTTTGTTTTACGAAAATTAAACCTTCCTTCTCCACACAGAAAGACTTAACTGCTGTGTCTTAACACAAAGCATTTCAAATCTGAAACAGTGGATAGGTTTGAGATCCCAGTGTGCAACCAACACAACCAACAACGAAGGCAGCAAAGGATAAAATGCAGGCGATAAAATATTTAAAGGTCTCGTCGTCTGGTGATGCTTTTTGTTGTTAAAAATGGAAAAATATCGATAAATATCAAATTCAAAGAGAAGGTTCATGCGCTCAAAAAACTATTTCTGAGCACATTCTGAACAACAATAAACTGGGAAGTGTCAACTAGATCAATAAATAAAACATATACATTAAGAGAATAACTTATTATATTCTGTGACTTATGTAGTTGTAAAATGTTTCAACAATAACTGCAAGAGAAGGAAATGGTTCTTCTTTCTAAAACAAATCTAACAAAATGGCATTGATCTGCAAAGTCGCATCTTAAGGCACAAAATGTCTGAAGCAGTGCATTTTGACTACTAGACACAAAAATCAAAGGGGCTTCTAATGCTGCCACAAAATAAAGAAGCAAAGAAAAACAAAACAGAGTTCAGGTTTCTGAATGAAGGGAACGTGTTCCCACACCACTGACCTGTTCCCCCTCATAGAGGCTCTGCAGGGGGCTCCTCCGGGTTTCCTGCCCACCGCTCCGCACCGACAAATGTTCTGAAGAACAAAACACATCAGTGACAATGTTCAGGTCACAAAATACACACACACATAGGCCTGTCGCGATAAACGATAAATCGAACGATAAATTAAAACTATCGACTTCATTTCAATTATCGGCTTTATCGTTTCTTCCGGTCTTTTTCTCTTTCTGTTTTTGACATTGAATGAAAAAAGGCTCAACTCCGGTGCTTCCACTGACCCTCCCTTCCTCATTTCCTTAGTGTAAGTCCCAGCGCACTACACGATCTTAGAGCTATCGGCCCATTTTCTAAACCTGAGAGACACATTAGCGACAGAAATCCTAGGTATAACGGTTCGATCTGGTTCTATTGTGCTGTGTGGTTGTGACGGTG
>CAEGAD010005885.1:0-35873 GCA_903067055.1 Poeciliopsis paucimaculata | reverse complement strand
TCATTCTTTGGGCACACAATGTTGCTGAACCTAGACCTGACCAACTGCAGCAACCCCAGATCATAGCACTGCCCCCACATGCCTGTTCAGTAGGCACTAGGCATGATGGGTGCATCACTTCACCTTACTTTCTTCTTCAGGGAGCATGAGACATCTTTTTCACACATGGATTGGCCACCACAGAGCTGTAATCAAAGCTAAAGGCGGTCCAACAAAATAGAGAGTGTGACCATTTTTTGGTGGCGACTTTTATTTTGGCCAGGCAGGGTATGTTAGGATCCTCAAGAATCCCCAAGGATCCTAACCAATTTAGGATCCAGTTCCCTTGAACTGGGAACTGCTGAAACACCAGAATTCCTGTTGAGAGAGTAGTTGTCATCCTCATTGACACACAAAACAAGTTTTATGGTCAATGAAAAATAGGATTGAGTTTTTCTTCACAAATCTTCATACCTCAAAACACAGCATCAGCCTGTAAACTAAGAGATTGAAGGCAAACAGTCAGCAATGCAAGAAAACACAAAACTAAGCTCACATTACAGTCGTCCTGCTACAGAGAAGTATCTGTTTTCGTCTTTAAAACCAAAAGGAAATAAGCAGAATACACAGTGTTCCAAATTATTATGGGAATTGGATTTAAGTGTCATAAAGATTACATTTTTTGTTGTGCTATTTAATTTATAGATGGTATTGTGTGTCAGGGCTCTTTGAATCACTATAATTAATTTCAGAGAGCTGGTTGATAGTTTGTCTGGTTAACTCAGTTAAAGGAAATCTACCTTAGAAGGATGTTCCACATTGTTAAGCAGGCCACAGGTTTCAAGCAATATTGTACAGATAAAGGCATAATGAGGAAGGTTTCTGTTAGACAAATTCATGGGATTAAGAGAGCAGCTGTTAAAATGCAGCAAAGCAGCAAACAGTTATTTGAAGCTGCTGGAGCCTCAAGGTGGAGGATCTTCCAGTGGCTTATGGTGCATGAACCAACTATTGGGCCCCTAACCAGAGCTCACAAGCAGAAACTGCGGTAGTGGGCTCAGCAGTCCATAAAGATTAATTTTCAAACAGACCTGTTCACTGATGACTGCTGTGCAACCCTGGATGGTCCAGATGGACGCAGTACTGGATTGGTGGTGGATGGCCACCACATCCCTACATAGCTGTGATGTCAGGAGGGAGGTGGTGGAGCCATTTTTTGGGCCCAAATCCTGGGGAGAGAGAGAGAGAGCTGGTCGGGCCCTTCAGAGTCCCTGAAGGTGTGAAAATGACCTCAGCAAAGCATATGGACTTTCTGACTGATCACTTTCTTTCATGGTTCAAAAAGAAGAGCCGTACCTTCAGTAGCAAAAACATCTTCATGCAGGATAATGAATGCTACAAGGAATACCACTGTGTCAACCCTGTTGAGAACCTTTGGAGTTTCTCAAGATATATGTATTTACATATATACATTTTTCAGTTCTAGTTAGGATCAGTGAGGGCCCTGAGTGTGAGACAACCAAGCAAACTGCTAAAAGTTTGCTTGGTTGTGAACTCAGAAAAAGCTCTTCCTGACTATCTTGGGACCACGGTAAATGTATGAGGAGGAACTAAGAGCCACAGCAGGGGAGGAATATAAATCCTTGTTTTTGCTCAGTTTTGCTGTGTACAGTTAGTATCATATTTCAGGAAATGCAAAGGTAACACATTCATTTTCTTGTAAGCAAAATTGTTTGGTTGATATTAAATGTTGCTCTGCCAAGAAAAAAGATGTGCACTGCAGGGGTTAGCAAATGCTCTGAATGTAC
Source organism: Poeciliopsis paucimaculata (assembly GCA_903067055.1). NCBI lineage: Eukaryota > Metazoa > Chordata > Actinopteri > Cyprinodontiformes > Poeciliidae > Poeciliopsis > Poeciliopsis paucimaculata. Next base: position 34,086 of record CAEGAD010005885.1, on the reverse strand, counting down.
TTTTTTTTCCTAATAAAAAATGTACAAAGCTGATTTTGTTTTTTTTTAGGTTTTTTGTTTGCCATAGCTCATATCAATATGTTTAATACCATACTTCAAGTGCATCAGTTTAAAGTGAAGAGATATTGCTCTTTCAAACACCTGCAGTTGTGGTTAAAAGATGCATTGTTGGCTTTTACATTAGAGAATATGAAGAAACGTCATCATAGGTAGTTTTTCCTACCTATGCTAATTAGCCACACGTAAGGTAAATAAAAAAATATTTCATACATTAAACTAGTGTTATTCATCAAAAGAAAAGTACCAAATGAAATGTGAAATGTTCTGGAAGCACCTCAAAGATATAGTTTGGATTTTTTAAATTTTTCTTTTTCTTTTTTTTGAGATGAGATTCCATTAAGATATAATAAACGATCCGTATCTAACCTCCATTAGCTAACTTTGTAGCATTTCTAATTCTAAGTTGAAATAAGCAGCTTCATCTAATATATCTAACTAAATTCATTTGTTTTTCAGTTTGCTGTAGTAATACTAATACTCTGCATTGTTTTTCATATTTATGGGTAAAAAATTACTGCTTCATCGGACACTAGCCCAGAAACAGACACTTCAATCTAAAAGTGTTCAAGTGTCCACTGACAGACACTTGAACAATATCATGAGACAACCGTCAGTTTTTTGCCTTGAGAGAAATATCCACCATTGTGTGAAACTGTTTGCAATTGATCATATGGTTACTAATGCATCACAACAAAAGCAAAATTGTTATAAAACATATTTGCACAGAGGTGCATGGCTTGTCAGATAGCTTTGTTAGGAAAAACTCAGGATCAGTAAGTGTCAGGAGTTCCAGGCTGGGAATTGTTCCTCTCTTTCTTCTTGCATGCTCGTCAGTCTTCGCAAAAACAAGTCTATATTTAGACTTCTAATAAACATCTTAGATATGAAAAAGAAAACATTCACTTTTGAATCGAATACCTATCAAATACAGTCTGGATGCCTGTGAGCCATGCAGGCATTGTTCAGACTTAACTCAACAACAGAAAATGCTCGCTGTGTGGAAGCGATTGGGAACGGCATCAACTCGGCCTCAAATTGGAAGGGCTCTTGAAATCGCCGATTGGGGTCAGGTAGAGGTCACCTGGTTTCTGTGGAGTTAATTGCAATAGCCTCCTAGCTTAAAGCAGGTTTCAGATTAGCTAAAGAACACTGCACAGCATGGCCCTACAGCTTGAATACAAACTTTACATCATCAAGTGCAAGTGAGTTTTAATTTGGCAGTTGCTAGGAGCCTGGCTGCTCTGTGTCAAGTGTCAGGTTTGGTCCTGAGATGATTATGGTGTTTGTTTAGGAGTTGGGCTCAGGCCCTCGGTAAAAGGACTATAACAAAAGGACTTTTCTAGTCTTACCAACCACTCAAAACCACAGTCACCCATTCACACTCACAAATATACTGATAAATGGGCAACTTTGGATTGAGTGCTTTGATCAGGTATAACATTAACATGTGACAGAGGGCAAGGTGGAATTGAGCATATAACCTTCCAATTGCAAAACAACTACCACTGCTCCACAGTCATCCAAAAAAGTATTTGCAGTAGAATACCTGTGGAATGATGTAGGTTGCATTCACACCAGCCCTGATTATTCCGTTCTAATCAAACTCTAGTTCGTTTGCCTAGAAAGTCATTTGCATTAAACTCTGATGTGGACCAAAAAAAGTGAACTCTGGTCCACCTTAAAAGCTAGGACTCGGGTTGGTTGAAGGTAACTCTGGCACGGTTTGACTGGGTATGCAGACCAGAGACTGGTCCAAAAGCAGGGACTGCATAGCGCATGGCATTCTGGGTAAATACAACCAAAACAAACGTGCTAGTCCAGGAATAGCGGGAGAAATGGTTTGTGGTCTTTAGTCTAAGATAATAGCTACAACCGTTAAAAGTTGATGTCACTACGTTTTTGTTTACGTTTTGCAAAGAAGGCAGTTGAGTTCGGTGTCTTCTTCAGGTTTTCGTGTTATTCTCCTCAGTGGTTCTTGGTGCGACCACGTGCGAGGGAGAAAGCAGGTTTTTCCAAGGGTTTGGTTCGTTTCACACAGTGGAGTGTGAAAGTGAGCTGCACCAACTAGAAATGTAACATGTTGTAATTTTTGGTCCCCAGTCAAACCTAGTCTACCGGACCGTCAGATGTGAAAACACTCTTAGTGTTAACCTTGAGAAAATCCAACTTGTCCAACAACCGTGTCTGACCTCTCAAGTGCACACCTGGAAGAAAGACATAAAACTCTCATGAACACACACCTAAACCTTGTGGAAAGCCTGTCCAGAACAGCTAAAGCTCTTAAAGCTGTAAACTTCGGGCCAATGTCTTGATAAACCTAATAGATTAAGAATGGAACGGGAATATTTTTGGTAATGTAGTTTTTATATTTGAATGTAAAACCTGAAAAAGAAAAGTTTAAATAACTAAGTAAAGGTCTCAAACATAGGAACAATGTTTAGTGAGTATAAAATATATGGCCATCAGAGTACAGTCTTGAGAGACAGCATCTGGATAACCACACACCCCTCCTAGCTCCATCAGTAAATCCCATGGCTAACCAACAAATTAATGAGACAATTAAACATGTTCTGATGCGCTTTATGTCCTTCCTGTTAGCCGTTTTCCACAAATTTGGTTTCTCTTGCCAAACATATTACTGCATTGTGCAAAAAAAACAACTCATTCATCAGCAAAATATTCACCCTGAGGGACAAAGTCAGCCATTAATGACCAAACTAATGATCAAATCCAGCTATATAACCATTTATATAGAAATATAACCATTTTTTAAAGATGGAGTCACACTGACACATATACACATAAACCCCCTCAAACCACCAAGATGACTTATTTTCTTCATTACCCTCCTTGGCGACCTCATTCACACAACTTCAAGATGATTTTGATCTCTACCAGGATGCACTGAACCAGTAAAACCTCTCTTCACATTCCAGTCCCATGGCACACGTACACACTCGTGTGCCCACGCACACAGTCACACACACCCATCAGATCGCCCCTTTATGCTGTTTTCCAGATAGCTTGTGGAGATCAGCAGCATTTGGTCCATGGATTGGTTCAGCCCGGGGTCACAGAGCAGCATATTGATGGTGGCTTCAACTCGTGGCGCATATATTGGAAACAAGTTTCTGCAAATACAACGTCAGGTGTATTTTGTCAGGCTGGCTGATGGTTTGACCCGCAGAAGAGCCTCGCCTCGAAGCAGAAAATGTGACGCTTTCTAGTTTAAGGGGAGGAAAAATATCTGGGATGTGACAAAAATGAGATGTTTTTAAAATCGGTTCGCCCTTTTTTTCCCCTACATAATGCCTGTTTCCTGCCAGCAGAGAGGAGCGAATAAGAAAGGAGCCGAAACATTCCGAGTGTCATTTCTGCCATCCTGGTGGACTGATGGCACTGGGAGAGTAATAAAACACCTTTACACTTCATTGCCTCATAAATCCTAATATATTTCACAAATTAACTGCCGCATCCGCCTGCTCCCTTACTTAGCTCCCTGTGTTCATTTGCCTTCGTGACGGCAGACAGATTCGTTTACCAGTGCCCTCAGGCGGATGCTGCACCGCCACTGGGACCCCACTGAGTTGCTGTCAAAGGATTAGAATTTTGCGTTCCTCCATGTCCATTCCCTCCTATTGGATGTTTTTTTTTTTCTTTTTAGCTGCTTTGCAAAGGTTCGGGTGCCCGTGCTTACATGTGTGGGGCCACAGAGCACTTTTTCATGTGGGTGGAAGATGGCATGCCTCAAGGACTTGTTGCTGTTCTGTTTGATCACTGCAAGCACGAGAGCCGACTTCTTTTGTACTGTGAACTCGAATGATCATTGATTTTGCACGAGCCGGGTGTTAATTCTAATAACCTTGAGGGGGGAATTTAAAAATGTGGAGGATTATAGTTTGCAAGAAAGTTGGTGGTTATCACATATCGCATGATGTTTCCGCGCGATTTGACTCGGGATTCAATTTGTTTTGCCTGATTTAGCTTGGAGGATGACCCACAGGGAGGATGATGAGTAACTAGGGAGGATAATTAATTTCCCAGGGTATTTAAATTAGTTTGCTCCTCGCACGTGAGTTAAATGGGACACTTGTTTGATGCGAGTGCACGAGAATTTTCTAAATACTCCCTGGGGTCCGTGGCTGAGATACATCTGTGTTACAGGCTTGCTTGGTGAGTCATCGCGATGAGTGATGAGGACTTGGCAACACTGGCACAAGCATATCACGGTAGATTTGCCGTGGAAATGTGCCGTGGCAAACACTCAAAGCAATATCAAGGTCTTTTGCTGAGATGTGGAGGAGGTACGGGACAGGAGGCTGTTTTCAGAGAGAAAAGGTGTGCGTTCGATCAACTCTTGTGGAAGTGGCTGCACAAGAAAACATCCACTAGAATCCATTGGGTTTTACCATCCATTCCACCATCCATCAATCCATGAGTGAATGAATGATGAGGTTAGGGGGGTAAGAGGTCCAGAAACAATTTCCTAGACATCACTAATGACACTTTCCAAGACATAAACAATTCTATTCCTTGGTTTGTCCTGCTTTTTTGGGATCTGCCCCAGAGTTTTCTCCCGGTGGCACGTGCCAAGAATAGCCTCCAATCAAAATTAAATTTTATTTGTATAGCACATTTCAGCAGCAAGGCATTTCAAAGTGCTTTACATCATAACAAACACAAAAACACAAAATTATGCAACATAGAATAAACAATCAAAACATGACATTAAGTCAAGTTCCCTCATTACATTTTTAATTGATTGCGTTTCAAATACAATTCTAAACTGGTGGGTTTTTAGTCGAGATTTAAAGGAACTCTGTGTTTCAGCTGTTTTACAGTTTTCTGGAAGTTTGTTCCAAATTTTTGGTGCATAGATGCTGAAAGCTGATTCTCCTCGTTTGGTTCTGGTTCAATGGGAGTCGCCCAGTCAGTATTTTCATAAGGAAGCATTTACTGGAATTCAATGGATTTTACTTTCTGTTCATCCAGCATTTTCCTCATATCCAAGATTGGGTTATGAGGCCAAGAAATCCAGGAACGACATCCTAGTCATCCCCAAAGAGACTTTCCTAGGTATTAGCAGACCTGAAAGATTATATTACAAATTCCCTACAGCTTTTTTTGGATCTTCCCCCCGAGACTCCTCCTGGTTGGATGGGCCAGAAGGAGCTACTCAAAGTAACTCCTTCTGATGTGTAAGAGCAGTTGCTCTACTCCGAGTTTTCCCCCCTGGATAAAAAAGCTTCTGGCTGTCGTCTTTTGAACTCGATCATGCCACTTTTATAGTATCTGGGATCTTGTCGTCCGGTAATGTTCTATGTCTCATCCGATTACATATTGAAGGTCGTGCAGAGTTGCATAAAAGGCAAAGTTGCTCTCCTGAAAACAGCAGAACACTAGATGGTCTGATGTCATCCACTTTGCCTGGCAGGGACTTTTATGTCAGACCTATACAGAAAGAAGCATGTAATTCCAGTGGTTTATCAACCTTCAGTAGAAATACTGCTGTGCGAACGCAAATGTTTTAATCAAAAATGTATATCTTGATCAAATGTTTCTCCCTTAAAACAGAAAAGTATCTGCTGTATAAATCAGTTTGTAGTTTAAGAAAACTTTCTCATTGCTCACAACGCTGCACCATTTAGCTCAGGGATCTGCAACCTCTACAATCCAAAAAGCCATTTTTGCCCCAAGTCCACCAGAATAAAACTCATAGAGCCGCTAATGTTACACGACCTTCTGAAAAACATCAAGGTATACAGTCTGATAAATATCAACTACAGAAAATGTGTCGTCATTTCCTTTTAAAGAACCTCTTTTTTATTGTAGTTTCTAGGTTTTCTTACAAATTAATAAAAAATATCCAGTCCAGTGTCATTTGGTTGTGTAATGCTGAACATTAGTCTTCTGAAATGGTCCTATTGAAAAGGAGGAACTGGGCCTAAAAGCCAGATCTGCCCAGTTTTAATGAGCTCTACCTTTTTATGATGAGAAGAGAGGTCATGAAAGGCTGTTGCTACAGGACATTTATCCAGCTGCGAGTGAAAGTGTATGTATATATGTGTGCTTATATGTGAAGTATGACCTTGTATGAATTAGAGAAAAATCATAATACAGTAGCCTTCAAGGGATTTGCAGGGGTTAGCACCCACAAATGCCCTCGACTTGAGATCCCCTCCCTATTTTAATAGTTCAAAAGCCAAATATATCTTAATATGCAGTAAGCCAAACAAACTTTCTACAGTCTTCCTTGTCTCTGCTCTTGGTCATACAGTCGATCAGTACCAAGGTTAAAGAATGACACTCCTGGACTGACTCGTGTGTAAACACCAGTCAATAGCACAACAGGTAGCATTGGGCCAAGGTATTTCAGCTTCCAAACTATATTTTTTCCCTAGATATTTTAGCAAAAAATAAATTAAAAAAATCCACAAATAGGTGAATTCTGTGCAAAACATTTGGAAGTACCTTTCAGAGAAAAACATTCTTTTCTTCATTCTTTGAAGTAGTATGTTGCAGAATCATTCCAGCCTAGAAATAATGACTGAAATGAGTCTTTAAATGTGACAAATTATAATTTTCCTCCCAGTGATGGGGGTATGTAAACACGAAAATGTGTCAAGAAAACAACATCCTACCTTCGTTCGGAATAATTGTGGATTTCTTAGCTAGTTTGCTTGCATGTAGGATAAAACATATAAATTTAAACTGAGACTGATTTTAAAATGATTTAAACTGAAGTTAAAATCAGGTTGCTCCAGTTTGAGATTCCCATCTCTTTATCACAGCACAGCTTCGCTTTTTTAAAGACCGAGAGCCTGCTTGTTTACACTCACACTGCGTCAGTCTGCCGTTCTGCACTTTCTGTATTACCGTCTGTCTGATCGCGTTTGGTTAACAACAGGGCACCACAGAGGACGTAAAGCGCACTCGAGCGAAATCTGGTCCTAATCCGTGCCAGAGGCAGCCAGCAGCTGGAAATTAAAGTGGGATTTCATTTTTTCTTTTTTTTAATTTCTTTATCATTTTCCACTACCTACCGTCTCAGCAGCAGAAAACATGCAGCATTTAATCAGAATGCCACCCATGTGCCTGTGAAGAAAAATCAAATAATGTGTGTATATATGAGCTCAGTCAAGTTTCACCCTGTTTGCACGTAGTGACTTTGCTAAACTGCCAGTCAAACCAAATTTTACGTACAACTTCACGTCCACCTGCTGCGAGGCAGAGCTCAGTATCACGCGGCTCGAATGAAGGCCTCCCCACGATACCGCTTGTTGCATTCCTGTGTCTGTGTGTGTTCTCTGTTTTAGTGCATCACTTTTGCCAATTTGCATGACAAGCAAGATAAAAACCGAAAAGAATACCGCTGCGGATAATTAATAAATCAGATCGAAATGATGGAACGCTGGGAAGGCGACGTTTCATTAATCGTCATGCCCGTCCCGTTCCGGTATCTTCCATCTCTGCGTTGCTGTTTGAGGCTCCTAATTAAATTGTACTCTGTGTCGATCGCGCTCATTACTCAGGCAAAACCAATCAGCGGACGGCAGCTGGGCCTGGCGATGTAGATAAACACGGGAGTAAATGCTGGTTGAAGAGAACAACAGAGGGATCACCGGTTGCCTGGATTGGCGGAGACGTCGTCACCGCTTTTCCTCCAACGCACTGGAATCCGATATATTTACTGGGGATGAAGCAGAACTTTCAGACTCATCGGCTCCTGGTGGTTCAGCAGGGCCTTGTGTGGAGTATAGAAAAGCTAAGACGGAACAAGAAGTTAGGCGAGTCTTGCTTTCACACTTTAGCCTCGACAGTGTCGGCAGTTTAAGATGACTGAATGTAAATGTTGAGTCACTGAGTCATTTATCGTGACTCAATGTAGTCAAACCTTGAGGGCTTCTTTATCTTCTATCGGTATCTTGCTGAAAGAGCGTGTCTTCAGACTGTACACCTTTCTTGCGTCAAAAAGTTGCCCGATACCTCAAGTTGGACGCTTGTGAACTTTGAAGTCAAACACTTGATATTGAGTGTTAAAATCGTCAAAAATGTGTATAGATGCACGACGGAAGAGCCTCTTTGTACAATCACAGATAAAACGGAGAGTGGAGGGAAGCCTTTCCTTTGCCAGCATACGCTAGTTAGCCTTAGCATTTGTCCCTCGTCTGGAACATAAAAAGAACCGGAACATCAGTAGCATTTACCTTCTGCCAGAACTCACGGGATACATCAGAGTCAGAACTTGTGAGCCTCTGCTGATCTCTCCTTTCAAAGATATCCGGGACATGGAAGGACTCTCACCCGGCTTTCTGTTAGCGTGCTTGGAGGCTTGAAAGGTATGAGGTCTCTGTAGCACTGATAAAGATCCTATCTATTCAGTTAGGCCAGGTGTGACCCTTCTCCATCCATCCCCGACCAGCCCTCTCTCACCAAGACACTGGCTGCCTCCAGCTCAGATAGCGAGTGCTCAGAGGGTGTGTGGGCAGGGATTTCAGTGAGCTGAAATAGGGCTCGCTTTGTTACTCATCGGGGTTTTTGTAGTTTAAAATGAAGGTCACAGTGGGGGAGCGCGTTGCCCGAATGCAATTCTGCAGATAGCACAAAATGCCAAACTGTCCAGGGAAAGCAAAACGGATTGGTGCTGGGTTTTCTAAGGTGTTCTGTATTAAGAGTTGAAAAAGGGGAGTTTGATATGCAGTTTCTAAGGGCATCATAGCAGATTGCATGAATGACCTAAATGTCCACAAATGTCTTAACCCCAGTTCAGCTAGCTTTGTTATTAAAGAAGATCACCTTTATTCAGTTGCAGTAATTTGTTAGAGAGGCACTGAAAGCATTTCCGATACCGGTACGGATATCTGAGGTTTAGTATTGGCCGATGCAATCCGATAAAGAAGAACAGCTTTATAAATGATAAACTGAAACCGAAACTTAGAAAAACAAGAAGTTTACTACCCTGGTCAGGCATGTAAATGTAAACTGCAACAAACCTTTCAAATGTTTCAGAAAGTGCATTTAGGAGTTGTAAATATAATGTAACATGCAGCTCTGGAAAAAATAAGAGACCACTGCACTGTTCCCCATTGAAAACCTCGTTTATTTCACCAAATATTGATTTCTGAACTCTTCCTGAGTTAAAACATCAGTGTTGTTGTTTCTAAATGAATATAAACTTGTCTTTGTTGCATTATTTGAGGTCTGAAAGCACTGAATCTTTTTTATTTATTTATTTATTACCATTTCTAATTTTCTCCAAATAAAACACAAAATTTCTACTTGGAATTTCAGAGACACGATGTCAGTAGTTCATAGAATGAAAGAATTAAACTCAGAGAAACCGATCATTTTAAGTGGTCTATTTATTTTTCCCAGAGCTGTAATTAATAAAGCTTAATGTCACTCAGAGCACAAAGTATAGAATTAGACTGAATAGATCTGACCTTATGGCACATTGTCATGATACTGGATCTAGAATTATTTTCGATATCAGGACCGATACAAATATTATTGGATCGGAGCTCCTCTAAAATTCTTTGTTTTCCTCCTGTGAATTTTTCCAGCCTTGACTTCCCAGTTGGCTTTAGAAACCAAACTTTCTGCTCCAGTGGGTTGGCTCAAAGCCAACCCACTGGAGCAGCTGGGGGTTAAATGTCTTGTGGAGGGAACACATGGACGATAGGTGTTTGGGGTATTATTCAGTTAGTCTACACACACAGACGCGCGCACACACACATCATAAATCAACAAACATTGTTTACATCCACCTCCCTTTTGGAGAAAAAGGTGTGCTCAGTGCCACTTTTCCTGAGGAAAGATGGAAAGACAAGTGATGCAATGTTTTCCCCGTGACAACCCCAGTCGATGCCATGTTTGGGTGTGTGAGTGTGTGTGGGTGTGTGTGTGGGTGGTAGCAGAGCAGGCAGGGTGGGGTAGGTGGGTGGGCTTGAAAGTGACAAGGAGAGATGGTGAGAGAGATAAATAGTCACAGTGAGGGAAGCGATAATGGACTTTTCTTGTCTGCACAGTGTCGGCTTCTGCAGATGGCGAAGCCGGAGCAATGACAGACATGCTGATGTGTTTAACCGCTCCGGCTCAGAGCGAGAGAGCCGGAGAGACAGGCGAGACATTCAGAGAGAGGGGAAGGAGGGAATGAAAGAAAGAAAGAAAGAAAACGGGTGGGAGGGGGTTGCTCGTGCTCTTTAACTCCCTTCCACATTGCCATTGGCAACAAGACCTCCGTCGGCGTTTTGACAGATGCATGGTAATGAATCCCCGCTTTAGATGGAACCCGCCACCACCTTTCCTTTGCACGTTCACAATCTGTCCTTCTCTCTTTTTATCTTGCTGTCTTCGCCCCTCCTCTCTCTTTGTCACACACCTTTCCACCTCTCCATCCCCGCCACCGAACGCCACAGGAATTAAAGAGCCCAGACCATTCTCAGAGAAATTAGTCACTTACTTCAACTGGGTTCAGGTTGGCAAAAAATAGAAACTAAGCAGCAAAAAAAAAAAGCCCCAAAAACAAAATAGCTGTAAACAGCGTATTTGTGTCAAATTTAGGTAAAAGTTTTGGTTATTCCTCCACCTCCTTATTACTGTGACAAATGCTTACTCAAAATTATTCTTCACAACAAATCGCACCACATTTTCTGACCTATAAAATCACTAGGGCAGGAGAATACGGCTGATGCAACATAGGCGTATCGCATCGGTCAATGTTGATAATCACTTATTTGATTTTCTTTTTTGTTTTAAATATCTGAAGTGCTGACAGACTGGTCACATGACCTCAAATGTTTCAACCACCGATCCGGCGCCATGCTGTTTCTTTCTAAGATTGTTTAAGCAGCCACGAGGCACAGGTGACAAATTGTGAAACTGCTGCTGCGCAAGTTGCTCAACATGTTGTTGCTAGGTAACCAAAAAGTGAATGTGAGTTGATGCCATTATCCTAGCTTAGCTGGCTGTGAGGGATTGAGCAGCTAACGCATTTCATGTGCCTACATCTCCCAGAGTGCTTTGCGGGTCCGGATCAGAGTTCAGCGACACTTCTGAAAATTCTCCCAGATGTGTTATCTATTGATACTAATCAACTGTCTATTGTTAGTATATAAGTCACACTTGTTTCTCAGTTTGGCTCGACATGTGATTTATGTTTGCTGTTTTTTAGTCTCTTCATGACACATTTCTTGACTGATGTGACCCTTTAATTTGGAAAACACAGTAGATTTAATCAATAAATAAATGTTTGAGATTTATTTTAGGTATACAAAATTATAATAGTGCCTTGAAAAAATATTCAAATCCCTTAAATGAATCCTGGTTTTGTCCAAGCACAAAATTCAATGTGTTTTATTGGGATCTCATGTGATAAACTCTGTTGTTTCTTTGGGTTATTTATTCATTTATCTTACAAAAAAGAACACAAAGAGTGTGCTGTGGTGCCCCTAAAAATAATAAACTACATGACCCTTCACCTATTTCAACTCCTCTAGTCCAAGTTATCATCTGTAGACCACAAGTTTGGTCACGACCTTTCACCCTGCACGGGTGGTCTCTTGGAATGTTTTGCCTCTGTTTTCTAGTTTTGCAATTTAGAATAACCCACAACTAATATTAACTTTAAATACTTGAATAATGTGCATCAGGTTGGGGTAAGGCTGCAAGTAGGTTTTAAAGAATAGCTAAGGTTATAAAAAAAAAAACTCCTAAGTTTTCACATCATAGAGGAGCGTTTAATCCAACATGCAAAAATTTTAAAAAGTATATTTCAACTACAAACCTACCAAGATATGGTCGTCCTCCGTTACGGACAGGCTGAGCAGGGAGAGCATTAAACGAAGAGTCAGCTGAGAGGCCCGGGGTGATTCCAGAGCAGCTGCAGAGATCCTCAACCCAGATCCTCAGTCTGTCGCCAAAGCAATTAATACTTATGACTCTCTCCTTAAATCCGACCTTTTAGGATGAGTGGAAGGCCAGAACAAGTCCCGCTGCTTAGCATTGATGTGAAGATGGTCAGAGGAAGGTTTTCCATTCACATTTTTGTTTATGCGGGTTAAAAGCAGCTGATGGAAACGTCAAAATGCAAAACAACTGTCAGTTTTGCACAGGACAGTTTTAACGCTCGTTTCAGGTGGTTTTTGGCTTTCACAAGAAAGAGTTAATGCAGTAAAGGTGAGCTGGAAAGACATTTGCCAAATAAGTTCTGAAATAGCGAACGCTCGCATCCACGAAACTCAGAAAAAAATCAGTTTTGGAACGTTTTTCTATTGTTTTGGAACCTCTAAATAGTGTTTATTACAACCATGCATCACGTTGACATCTGATTCTCTCCAAACCCGCAAATGGAAACACGCCTAAATTCACGTCTTCTTTTCCTTTTTTTTTGCGACATTTTAAAAGTTCTCTCAAAATTCGCATGACAACTTACTGGAAACCTAGCTGCTGTTGAATGCGGAGCAATTCTAGAAGAAAGGCTCCAAAAGGCTTGAAGCTGTGGTTGAGGTCACCATCCAGCAAGACAACAACCCTAAAAATCCAACCAAAGCCTCAATGGACCGGCTTAAACCAAAACGTATTGAGGTGTTACAATGGCCCAGTCAAAGCCCGTATCTACTTTCTGGTTTAATTCTTAAAATTAATAGTTGTTAGCGAGACCCGCACATTTCTAAAGGAAATCAACAACATTACATCCATCAAACCGAATCTTGTAAGAAGAAAAATCAGAAGAACAAGTTTTTTTGGGGGGAGGGGGGAATAAAGTCCGGTCTGCCTGATGCACTGATCACTTCATCTCCTGGCTGGTTCTCCCTCACCGCTCCCATCGTTAGTCACTGCCAACACGTTCTCGCTGTGTCCGGCCGAGTTGCGTATGCGAGTGTGTTCAGACGTGAACCGCTGCAGGTGAAGCCGAGACAGATGGGCCGACTCCCACGTGTGTTTGCTCCCTGTCAGAAGGCTCTGCCAAGAGCTCTGAACCAGCACACCTCTGAGGGGAGCCGCCTCCCTCTCAAAGTGGCCACCAGGTTGCTAGTTCAGAACCCCGACCTGCTGTCTGCCTCGAACCGCCAGGAAGAAGTTAGGATGTAACAGAGTAGGAGCTGGAAACACCCAGGAGACAAACGCAAACGAGCGAAAGCACCTGTTGTTCCTCTTTTAGTTCTTTTTAGGGCTCCAGCTAGCGATTATTCTATTGATTATTCAGACGATTAATCAATTAATTGGTTGAAAACGGTAGTCACGTTCTGCTGATTGTCTATTTGACCGTCTTTAAAAGATGCTAAAAACAATTCAGTTCCTTTTTTAAATGAGAAAATAAACATTTTGCTGCCTACAATGCAATAACATGGCATTTCTTTATTGGACACTTGATTATTTGTTGCAAAGAATGAATCTATAGCTAAAAAAAAACATCAGTTCAGTGTAGGGATGATCTGTTGATTATTGTTTGGAAAAAGCTATTAATAACTGGATTGTAAAATGTGCTTAATGAGTTATTTTCTTTTATTTTTACAAAATTTGAACAAGGTGAAGCTAAAACTATGCCACTTTAGGAACTCTGGGTTACAGACAAAGGTTTTGTTTATCTTAAATGTAAAATGTTTATATATATTTTGTACAGTTTTGGCTTAATTACTTAGCAAATTGTTCTTTCAGCAACTGGCCTTTTTTGAGTCTGCATGCTCAACTTAACAATTAATCAATTGCTAAATTTGATCATTTCAATAATCGATTAATCACTATTTACCTGACTAATCGTTTCAGCCCGTCCTTTTAATTTTCTCATGTAGCAAATTACAGCAAACCTGTCTGACCTTTTTACGGGCCGTGCTGCTCGATTTACCCATCATCCCCTGCACTTCCCTGTCCATCAGACCTCATACGGTGACCTAAATACCTTGACAACTCAATCAGTCAAAACGCAGCGACATCAGTGCCACAAGGTAGGAAAATGAAAACAGCTTTCCGAAACGCTTGCCTGGACTTTAATTTAAGTGGAACTTTTTGTCTCGGTTTGCGGGATGACATTCGCCTCATTATTATATGTCTATACATATATATATTTTCCTTCAGGCATCGTCAGCAGATGATGAACACACAAAAAAGAGCGAACGCTGGGTGAAGAGCTGAAGTGGCCTGCAGAGCCACTGTCCACAAGGCGGGGGGAGTCGGTTGTGTTTGATGGGAGTTGTGTTCAAAGCCCCGTGGCTGGCGCCGAGTTCAACATCTGCTCCTGTCACACTCGGGGACGAGTGGCAGAGCGCCGTGGCGTGCTGGGCTGCAGCTCACAGCACACACTAGTACAGCCATGGTGAGGGAGAAAAAACAACTTCTACCGGACATACTTCATATGTTTGTGTCTGGGGTTGGTTTGGGTTGGGCTTTGTTTGATGTGTGTCTTTGTCCATTTTAAAAGGTTGGTTGGAACGGCAAAATTTGAAATAACTTCCTCGATTTCGCTAAAAACTTTTTTACGCTAGCTTGAGGGGGTTACTTGCTTGTCCGAAAATGGCGGAAGCTCGTTTACCAAATGAGTTCTGACGCAGTGAACATCCAGCTGTTTTCAGCTGTGTCTATTTTTGGTGTGCATTAGCTTTCCTGTCTCTGGACAGTATGCAACATTGCCTATACTAGTTGACATGACAGGATTACATTGCATCCTTGAAAGCCTCTCTGTTTTTTTCTGACACGTGTGCTCCATACTAGTTTGCAGACTTTACTTCCTGTTTATTATGATCAACATCTGACTAAGTTACACTTTATGCAGCCTGGTTGATTTGAACCAAATCATTGGATGTAAACACGCCTGAATTGCTTTTTCTTTTCCTGTGACATTTTAGAAGCCATCTTAAATTTTCCATCTAGCTTAAATTTCTGAAGAAGTGTCTGTCGCTTCTCATAGCAAGATGTCCGGACAGATTGTCCATTGCAATTTATCTGTCAGGGCCTCAACCAGTCCATTGGGTTCATATGGTCAGTCCGCTGCTGAAAGAACCAATGATGGGCACGAGTATCAGAACCGAACTTTGGTGAATGATGTTTTGAAATGTTATTCTGGGAAACATTGGATTCTTCTGTCCTTATGGATGCTGGTTTGATATGTATAATGTAGAGCATTTGCACAATGATGACCAGTTAGAAGAGTTTCAGTCAAGTCTGAGTTTATCATAGCGCTGGAACAGGTCTATGTTAGTCAGTTGCTAACAAACCCTAACATTGGGAGGTTGCCTCATGTGAATCGGTGCCATATAGCTAAACTGAATCGACTCTGATCGCGCTGCACAATAATCTAACAACGATGTGAAAAGCCAGCGCAAAACCTGAAGATACAAAGTTTGAAAAAGACCGTAAAGTAGAATAAAAGCTAAATCTGAAAGCCGTTATCTGAGAGCAGCAGAACCAATGAAGCTATCTCAAAGCATGGTTGAAAAAAAGCCATTGCATCACACAAACGTATAATAAAAGCAAACTTCACGTTGCCCTGGGTTGGAACAACGTCCAGCAGGCGCAGACGGATTGAAATTAAAAAGGCTTTTGCCTCTGATCTTTTCCGTATGAGAGCACATCGCCTTTTAATGCTGAGCTCTCAACATTGTTTCTTCAAGCTGATGTTTGAAGACTTTGTGTTTTTACTGAGCTGACAACAATGGGGCGATCCCAATTCGGTTATCTTGCGCGTGTTTGCATCAGCTCAGAGTGTTTGTGGAGATGGACTCGGAAAGGACGGAGGCAGAGTTCGAGAAGGAATTCAAAGAAAGGCGAGCGTTCAGACAGACCAGCAGGCAGGCAGCAGAGCAATGAAAGACAACAAAATCTATTATGTATGATGAATACGATCACTTTTTTCTTCTTTTTTAAAAAAAAAAGTCAGCCAGGTGTAGCTGTCGTTGGTTTTCCCAGCCGGTATCTTGACACCTCTGTTTCAGCCTGGTGAACCCAAAATGGTTACACAACCGCTGTGTGAAGAGGATGATTGAGACAAAATGTCTTCTGCTTCATAATATATAGTCATGCTATGAACCCAACCTTCACTGTATAATGCAAAGTAGTGCCTAATGGGGAAATCATTTGGGGAAATTAAATATGGATCCTCACAAATGAGCACAGATATCCTTAAATTTAAATAATTGGTGGCCAAAATGTTTTCTCACATGGGCCAATATTTAAAAAAAAAACAAAAAAACAACCTGCTTAACATTAAACTAGTCGTGCAATATTTTAATGAAACAAAGAACTCACTCTCAGTAAAAACATCTGACTCATAAAAAACTAGTTTTGTTCATTTTCAATGCAGCGTATGTTCTTTGAAGCTCCAAATACATTTAATACTGAAAAAATATATTTTTTAGAAATCCCCAAAGGGATTTAAAATGTATGCCCTTTCTCCAGAAATGTAATTAAATAGCATTTGTATTTAATTTGGAGTTCTGATGTAGACTGTTTCTCAAGTGGAAAGGCCGTCCACTGGTTCGTCAGTATCCATGGCAACCGTTACACTCGTGAGAATATACGCACTGACTAGCTGGACCTCTGTTGAATTAGGTCAGTCACTTTAAAGAAGGTGGATATTTAAGCAGTTTGCTTTTATTAATTGTCAATGTTTTTGTGAAAGTTGGTTTTCACTTTGACATTAAATGTTTTCTTTTGGAGGGGGGGTTGCAAATTTTTAGATAAGGTCACATTTTGTTGGTACTTGACCACATAATTTCGCAATTTGACAATTTAGAAAATAAATTTGCTCAATGGAAAAAACCTGATTTTGAAAATGTTCCGAAAGATGAAATTTATTTTTGACCGTATAAAAATTGGTTTATTTTGAAAAACACAACTCAAAATTCATGCGATCAACAACCGGATGTTGCCACTGGCGCAAACCTTAAAGAAAACAGGAAGTAGTTGGAGGATGATGGCATGACGTTCTTTTTAATGACTTCTTAAGCTTAATCACATGTAACTTTGATTGCATTTCTTATTTAGACAATTGCCAAATAGTGTTTTTCGACATTAGCTGAATATCAGCATATATTTGTACATTTGTGATGGAAACACAGCTATTGATTTGTGACAGCAATTAAACAGTATTTATGGGTATTGTACGTTTACATCTGTAGTTGGAATGAGGTGCAATAGGTAAACTGATATGAGCACTGTTGTTAGCTCGTATTCTGAGAAGCATGATGCACCACACTGGAAAAACAAACATATGGCAGTGTGGAAGAATGTCTCAGTAAATAGGAAACGGGGTAAGCAGAGCCGGTGTGTAAAAAAACAAACGAAAGAAACCCCCAAAAAAACAGGTGAGCTGGGAATTTAGTCAATTGACAAAGAAAATCTGACAAAGAAAATCTTTGTCAGAGTTTCTGCATCTGTCAATTACGTAAGATCCTGCAAGGATAACAAACAAAAAGGAGGGAGGGGACCTGGGTAAAGGTGGTTTCCGTGGCAACAGTTACTCTCTAAAACACCTTTTCCCAGTCGTACGCCATTTCACCTGTGCCTGTGCCTTGCCAGGATGCTTTGCACCGCACGGACAAAACAGATTTCCACAGAGTGCTAGCAGAGATGCCTGATGACTGGCAGTGAAGGTGTGGGTGTGCACCAAACTCCGTCCGATGACGCAGGGCGCCAGCGGCTGCTGGTGGCTGGATTCTTGAACTCGCTCCACATGTTAACCAGGATCCATTTATTAACGGAAACGTCTATAGTTATTTAATCCACTCTGCTGCAAGAGCAAAAAAAAAAAAAAAAAAATCAATGCAAACTTGCTGAAGGTTTCAACAGCAGTATAAACTGTAAGCGCTCTCCCCTGACACCCACTACTGGAAGAAATATCTTTCGTGCTCCACTCGTCTGATTCATAAGACATTATTTCCTCATTTGCCAGACCTTTGTATCATTTGCCGGCCGGCTTGTATACGCGGGGCGCGCACGTGCAGGCAGATGGCGCTCCAGCCAATTAGAAAAGCCAAGAGGAAAGGGAGCCATTAGCGAGCAATTACCCACTGATTGCCTCAACATTGTTTTGCTCGGGCCGCGGCGCTCTGTGAAATCACCAAATGGCGCTTCCTCTGCCTTCCGTTTGGGCTCCTGTACTGTCACCGCTGCTCTTGACCTGGCCACAAACAGCCCCTGGTGTATGTCTGCCTTTTCTTGTTCCGTGTCTCCTCAGCTCTTCCTCTCCCTCCTCACGTTCGACTAGCCCGAGCCCGTTCTGCCACCTCTCTCTATTTTTCACTCCTCATGTGTCTACTTTTTCACTTAATGCTAACCTCAGCAAGTCTATTTTTCCTCCTGTCTGCTTCACTTACTAATTGCACTTGTCTTAGTTAATTTCCGCGTTTTGTCACAGCTAAATAAAAAACTGCCCGCATTCACTTCTATTTACGGAAAGCAGTTGCTGTACCTTGTAAAAGCATTAAAACCGCAAAGCAGACTGACTTTATTCATGCGTGCGACAGAGTATTAGGGCTACGTTTATAAAAAATTTATAAAATACATTAGGAAAATAAAGTCATCAAATTATCATAACAAAACTGTGGCACCATGATTTATTATGAAGACTTATTCTCGTACCAATTCAACTTTATTCTGGCATATTTTCATTATAGCTGGAGAAAAAGTCTTAAGTTTGCTTTGGTTCATACCAGAAAATCATGAAAAACCTTTCAGCCTTTTGTCCTATTTCCATTGCAGTTTTACCTTTCAAAAGGTAGTTGAGAGAAATGTAACTCAAATGACTGACCTTGTTAAAAACAATGGCGTTAAATGGAGTTATGTCATTCACTTTATTATTTTAAATGCACTCCACAACAACATTTATCTGCACCACATTTGAGCAGGTGGAGAGAGGATCGGGGTCTCCCTAGGCTGGGACTGGGCATTGGGTTTAATGGTTCGATTGGGTTCTTTGGTTCTCATGCAGCCGTGTAGATTGTCTGGTTTCAGTTGCCTGTTCTGCCTGTGAGTGTTGGTAAGAAAGTGATCAACCACAGCATTCTCCTGCCTAAGTAGCCTGTTATTAATTACTCAAAACAACCAATTGATTAGCTTGAATCATACCTTCAAATTGTCCTTTGAAGTGGAGGAATAAAATGGATTAAAATAGTTTTTGGAAACCATATTGGGAACACCACAGGGTTTGATACTCGGTCCACTGTTAGTCTTTCTTAAAAAAAAACAAACAAAAAAAAACTTCTGTCCAGTTTCTGAATGATCCATCATGACTGAAACCATTTAATAATTAGGTGACTTCTATAGGCAGCTGTTTGTGTCTCCTTCTCTATAAGGATATTAGAGTAAAGGGGGGGTTGAATACAAAAGCATGCTAAACTTTTCAGACTTTTGTGTTGGTCACAAAATCCCAATGTAGTCAAAAACTGATAAGATGTAAAAAGGTTAAAGGGGTGTTCATACTTTTTTGCAAGACACTATATTTTAGTCATGGGGCTTGATCTGAAGGAGCATTCTTCATCTCATCAAGTTGCCAGTGTCGGAAAATAAAATCTACCATGTTTACCTCCAGAGCTGTCACTAATCAGTCCAATCAGAAATCCCTCTATACCTTGATTTTTTTTCTTGTTCTTCAACTTCTTCATGGTTAGATTAGCTTCACAATTCCCATTTCTGCCGCTGCCTCAATCGGTTTGAGTCGACCGTGCATCAAAGTGAATTCACATTGGAACTAAACGGTACACCGGCGAGGTCTCTGGACTCGAGCCGCAGATAAAGGCTATGTGTGCAAAGCCATTTATATTCTCATTTGTAAAATCTGGTCATTGGGTAAAAGATTGCATTTATCTTTGCAATAGCTCGGATCAATAGTATGCTTGTGAGGCGAGGGGTTAGGCAGCAAGGCCACGCTATGATAAATTGCAGAAATATGCGAAAGTACAGAAGGTCTTATTGGGGAAAACGAAAGATTAATATCTGCAGCAGTGTGATTTGACTGATTCTTTCATATTCAGAGCAAGCACATTATTTTTTTTACATTAGCAAAGGCCTGGGAAAATCTCTTCCCTTAGGTTCCATGCTTCTATTTAAATATGAGTGGTTGGTGGTGGTTGTGGAACGGTTGAGGCCCGCGTACGTCAGGCCTCGGCTGAAGCGCAGATCTTTTTACGCAGGCACAGCAGAAGACGACAGGGCGTTTCAGATGTGGGGTAAAATTGGGATGCTCAACAAGCATCCCAATTTTTTTGCTATCTTGTTACTCTTGTCCCCATTTCTGTTTCCAAACACCATGTCCCCTCCTCAGCCCCTGGCTCTCTTTCGTTCTCTTTTTCTCACACGCATTCCAGCTCTTCAGGGTGGGAGTAAAGTGTTGATTGGTAGCATGCTGGAAAACGGCTGGAGACTGGAGGCAACCTGTCAATTGGAGCTCGTGTCGAGGCCGCACTGACTTTCGGTCGGTTGTGGAAGGATCAAAAGAGATGAAGAGATAACAATGGGTTGGACAACCGAAAATTGATAAATTGCGTAAAATGCCGTCCAGTAGAGGAGCCATTTCAAGATTACCCTTAATAATGGTATGTCCACTAATAGGTACGCTTTCAGATTTTGGAACACACACAACTTTTCCAGCTGATGTTATAAGTCATGAAGAAGACAACAGGAAGTAACTGGAGCATTGTATTGCAGCATGTTTTTTTATGACTTATTATGTGAACAAACTTATTTTAATTGCCTTTTTTTATTTATTGGAAACAATATTTTACATTAGTGAAATATAGACAAAGTCTTGCAAATATTTGTAATGAAAACACATTAGAAGGAAAGAAATGTGTGTCCCTCTTCTGAATAGGCTTCTTTTTGTGACACTTGAATGTTTCAGTTCCTCAAACAAGTGATGATTTCTATTCAAACCATACAGGCCTCACTTGAAACAAGCAGATCAAAAAAAAAAAAAAAAAAAAACTCTTAAATTGAATCCTACATGAAGTAGGCTTAAATATCTCAAAGAGTTCATCATGCTCCCAATCTAATAATATTTAAGAACAGATGTGAAATAAAGTCTTTGACGTCTATTGGTCTGGGCAGGGTTACAAAGCGTACCAAAGTTATTCCAAGAGGTGCAATGAAGATTCACCCAGGAGTCTTCATTGATCACAAAGGAGAGAAAACATCCTCCAAGTGACATAAACAAATTTCTAACGCTGTTTTACATAAATCGTCCATCCCTTGTCTATTCCGACTTGTTCTTGCAAAGTCATTGGATAGAGGCAGGGTACGCCATGGACATGTTGCCAGGTCAGCAACACAGAAACCCAGTGGACAAACAATCATGCACATACTCATTCCTAAGGGCAATTTAGACAAATTAACCTCACAGTCATGTTTTGGACTCTGGGATGAAGCACACTTGTAGAAAGACGAGATTCGGAACCAGGATTTTCTTGCTGCAAGGCGACAGTGTTAGCTACTCTATCCCACTAAAGCTTCTGTTTTAAAACACAAAATGAAGAAACACAAAAGTCACATGTCTGTTAAACAGGCAACGACAAGCTGGTTACATATGCAGATGGCCCAGCATTCAACAGCTGTCTATGATATCAGTTGACTGTGGTTCTATTTTTTTTTTAATGCGATGAAGAGTATAATGACGTGTTTCAAACACTCTGCATACTTGAAAAGTATTTCTAGAATTAGCAGATATTCCTTGTATAGATGTTATTCCTTGATTCTGTGATCTGGTGACTGAATTCTGTTGTCAAAATAAATCTAGCTCGCTAGGGTAGCCAGGTAGCTATCTTTCTAGCTAGCTACCTGGCTATCTAGCGACTTAGTAAGCTAGCTAGAATCTGCTTTAGATTTAGCCAAAGATCTTTTTTTTCCAGTTATAATTACAACACATCTAAGATAAAGCTATCTAGCTAGCTATCTGCCTAGATATCTAAGTTGCTAGCTGTATTATGTGTGTTCTAATTGTAACAGAAAAAATCTTTAGCTAAACTTAAAGCAGATTCTTCAAATCCAGTTTACTACATATCTGTGAAAAAACAAAAACGGCTTTACTGTCACTGTCAGAGAGATGGCTAAATGTAATGTTAAGACTCTATTTAGTTCCCTAACTGTTCTGAAAATGACTCATTAATTAATTTCACAATCCAAACTATGCTACGACCCTTCGAAACCCGTCAGGCAGTCCAGTTTGCATGTTTAGTGGCCCGTGCAGCCAAATCAGAGCTGAAGCCAGTGATGTAAGTGATTCGATCCAGCTAGGTGTGAAACAGCCTTAAATGACTCCTCGTTTGTAAATGTGCCAAACGCCGCCGGGGGAGTGAGAGCGCCAGCGACCCTCCTTTTCACCGAGAACACGGGGCCGGAGGCAGAAACAAGAGCATCCGCTAAATGTCAAAGGACTGAAACAGCGGCGTGACTCTGTGCTTGTTGTTCTGAAGAAAGTAACGGCGCCGTGACAGTGTTCGGGTGGAAAAATGACTGCGAGGGTTTCTGAAAGAGACACCAGAGGACGGGCAGGAAGGGAGAGCGGTAAGCTCGTCATGAAAAGCCGTGCCAGTTTCCCTCGCCTTCCCCTCTCTTGCGGAGGACAGATTAGTCAGAGCGCCATAAAGGTCACAAAAGCAAAACCCTTATTTTCTGTGGCTGTGTCAGCTGTGAGATTGGGGCTGGCCAGCCTTCAAAGGGAGGGATTACCATTTAGCTGGAAGCTAAAAGCTACTCCAAAGCTGGAAGCCTGGTTTGCTGCTGGTTGTAAAATTGACGCTGGTCCAGTTTGGTGAGCAGAACTGGATAAAGGCCTTTTTTTCTTTTTTTTTTGTGTAAGTCTTCGTAGGACAGACTCTTAAACCAACAAGTGCTTCTATTCTCTCCTACCCAGAAGCCTCCTCCAGCTCAGGACAAAGACATCAAGTCGTCCTTGACATGCGAGTAGGTGGGCCTTCCTGAAGGCGAACGGCAGCAGGTGAGACGAGGACGGACACAGCAGGAAATCGACCGTCTCAGAGGCATATTCTGCGTTGGGAAGATAACCCAAATCCACTCGTCTTGTTTCTCCTCGTTGCCCTCTTGTCATGTGCTCAACTTAACCTCGGCTGTCATATTCAACCCGGGCTCAAGCTGACATAAGCTTTGAAGATAAGTGAACGGAAAACCACCATTAGGAACAGAAGGAGAGGGGTTGGTGGGGGCGGGGGAATAGATTTTTGCTAAGTAGCAGCAAAACGGTGCAAATCCACAAGGGTTAGCTGAGGTAGCGGTTGCAAATTGTCAACTGCAAATTTGTAGTAATTGTATTTATTTGGCGGCTATCCCGCTGTGGCTCATTGACTGTCGATGTTAACGGTTGAGCACCTGCGACCGAGTTCATTCCCCGGTCAGAGCTCGCGGTCGCTTCCCGGTCCACAGGGTCCTTCTGTCAATGCCTGTTTAGGGGGACGCCTGACTAAGCAGCTCTTCTCTCTGGATTCACCGAACGGGACCAAACACTTCTACCAGGAGTGCATGTTTTACAGGAAAACCGATATTGAATGACACCTTTTTTCTTTTTCCTTTCAGAAAAGAAAAGATTTTGTAGCTCAATTTTAGGGTGGAAAAAAAAAAAAGGATTATCCAAGAAAAATACCCCCAATCAGAAAACAGACCATCTCCTTTTATGACCAAAGATCGTAAATTAGTTGTGTGCCTAAGTATTCTACATCTTTTAGTGTTTGCTTTACTTTACTGAACTACCGTCATGATTATGGCCACTTTAGAGAGGTTCTGGCAAGGTGTAAAGTTGGTTAATAAGAAAATATGATATAACAGGAAGCAAACCCAGTGAATACACCAAAAGATCTGTATCTAAGCTGTAAAATTTTCTCTTTAAGAAAAGTTGTTCACTGAAAGTGTCCATTATAGGAGAATTGTTGAAAGAAAGTCAGAAATGCCAATTGAAGGCCGTAAGGAAGGTAAAACTAGTCATGGTTCACATTGTTTTATTAGAAAGTCAATTTCTTTATTTCTTTTTCTTTTTTTTTTTGTTCTATTTGAAAACACCTAAAAACATTTTTATTCCAACATTTACTTTCACAAGTAATCTGATTTTTGTAGAAAAGTAACTTTTTTATTATTATTATTATAAAAAAAGACATAAAAAAGAGTTTTAAATTGATTCATCAGGAAAACTTATTGTGTCTTTTCTCAGCAACATATTCTCATATCTTATAAGACACACACTTTCTATTGTACATGTGAGTAGGTGGGCCTTCCTGAATTGTACCCAACATTTTCCGTTTTAACATTTCAGGATTTCACACTATTGCCTTCAAAATACTGACAAATGCATGTCATGCTTTGCTTATTTTTATTTATAAAACATAAAAAAAAAAAATACATACATTTTTCTTTCTTACTAGTTGTGTCAGTTACCGTTTTTGCTCCATCACAGAGCAAAGAAGCTGCCATATATATATATATATATATAATTTTTTTTTTTTTTAGCAAGGCACTGTATGTGTAGGCAAAGGATATTCTTAGCATCACTGATGGGGAAACATAAACTGTAATCAGCAATAAAACTCAAATGAGCTCATTACTGTTAATTCATGTGTGATGACCAGAATACATTAGCCTACATATTAATTTATGTGAAGAGTATTCTGCTTTAGTTTCCCTCAATCCCTGCTTGTAGTCATTTTAAAAGATTGTCAGCAGGTCACTCAAGCAAAGCTTTGCAATGAAAACACAATGAAGCTCATTCCTGCTAGTTAAGCTGCTCCTTCGTCATTCTGAGATGTCCCTCGTCGGCCATGTTTGTCTCCTCTGAACTCACGTTTAGGTTTAAAGTAGGTTTTCCGAGATTTTGCGAGATCCCCCCTTCAGTGTTGGTGGGTGAAATCAGTTGGTGTGGGTTTGGGTGATAAGGATTTAAACCTTTATCTCGATATTTTGTGATATCGATAAAAGTGGCAAAGTGTGATCTGTATCACTAAACTGCACAGTAACTTTAATCATACTTTCAAATTTATCGATATTTATCAATGTCCTCATTGAACAAACAAAACTGACAATCCAGAGAATACGGCCAGTTTTGGTGAATTTTAAATGTTGGACTTTATCGTCGCAATGATAAAGATCAGAATTTTTATAAGAAATTTATCACGATAAATGATAAACGATACGCTAAATTCCCAACCGTGGTTACTCCTGCTGCGCGACCAACCTGTTATACCTATTATTCTTTATTATTGCGTGTGATCTCACAGGTTTTGATAATCGGCGAAAAATGTAAAAATCTTGCCATGTTGACCAGGCATGAGTCTAAAATATTACATCCTTTTTACATTAATTATGCGTCTGTTTGGGCTCCCCCAGTCTTGATAAAGCCAAACAAAATTAGGAAGATAGTAGATAGTTACTCAAAGTCTCCTATGATTGTTGGTGAATCACAAGTCAAGTTGAGGATGTCGCCAAACCTGTGAGTCTTCAGAAAACTAAGTCAGTGTTGTGGAACCAAAGGAGCCATGAGCTGCGTTTCCATTACAAATGTGCTCAAAACGTGCTCAATAGTTTGGTTCAGCGTTTCCATTAAATAAGAGGCGCAATTAAAATCACGGGTGAATAAGTTTGACATGACATCATTCCACGCCACCGTCCTCCAACTCCGTACTCCGCGCCGGTGGTAACGTCCAGTTGCTGACCACGTGACTCGAGTGATGCAAAAAATAAAGTGTTCCCCGTTGGAGTTTTGTGAAATAAATCAATTTCTTTACGGCCAAAAAACCACCCACCTTATCTAAACACCAAAACTTTGTATCGAAAAATGTATTTTTTGAAATTGACCTGATTCCATTAAATATTCATGTAAATGCATCAGTGGAGTTCTGGGCTCTTTATTGGGTCTCGGAAAACCTACTTTAAACCTCAATCTGCCAACAGTATCAATAATTTTGGGCTTTACTATTCCAATATGGAAGTCAGCTGCCATGTGGGTTGTGCCGTCCTTGGTGGCATGAAGCGTGGGAGTTGACTACGGCCAATAGTGTTGACTCCATCCTTTTAGAAAACACTCAGAGATGGCAGGAAGTTTTTGTGGAGAAGGCTGTCAGGATATAAGTTTCACCCAACAGTTTCAAGTGGACAGAAGGATGCCGTCGCCCATGCTAGCATCGCAAGTCTGACGCCAGTTTGTATACATGGACCATGCTGTTGTTCAGGGGGATAAATATTAGAGTGACAGAATCAATCAGCTCTTCTTTTTTTTTTCTTTTTTGGTTCCAACCGACTCTGCAGTGAGGCTTTGCCACTGCAGTCTGTTGTTAGCAAAACAAAGAGCAGTCTTGTCATTTTTCACACCGCAAAACCCATAATTTCTCACCCTCACAAATGAGTGCCATGTAACTAGTTCATTAAAGCCAACCCTGTCTTAATCATCACTCCCTGCTCCCCGCCGTGCTGAGCTCGCCGTCTCCACGGAGGGAAAAGCTCACTGCACAGACACCCGCATCAACACCAGACTAATTAACGAGCTGGCTAAGCAGACTGAATTAATGAAGATCTTGACACAGGGACTCCTC
Source organism: Poeciliopsis paucimaculata (assembly GCA_903067055.1). NCBI lineage: Eukaryota > Metazoa > Chordata > Actinopteri > Cyprinodontiformes > Poeciliidae > Poeciliopsis > Poeciliopsis paucimaculata. The sequence goes on along the minus strand of CAEGAD010005885.1, from coordinate 7,510 downwards.
AAGACACACTCTCGGTATCAGGTAATAAAGCAGGAATAAATAAAGTGCTTGTGGAGCTGGTGCTCTCAATATTGGTAGGCCAGAGCTGATTTGTCTTTCTTAAATTTGTCTGTTAAACTTTCTGCAAGAAGTGCAAATAAAAACACTAAAAGGTTTTGCTTTCTGTACGTCGACAAAATGTATTTTAACATTTAACGAAGCAATGAGCGTCTGACGGAAGATGATTTAAATGCCACGTTTCCCCTCAGACGTGACCTCGCTGTTTGACAGCATTTAATAGCCATTACAAATGTGTGCAAAACTTTGTCCATATTCTGCCAATGTCCAAAAAACATAATTTCGCAACTGCGGTGTCTCCTTTCAATGAGAAGCGCAATTAACGCGAATAAGTTTGTTCACACATCAAGTCACTAAAAAACATGCTGCACCATGGTTCTCCTACAACTTATTGTGTTCTTCTTCTTGGTTTGCACCAGTGGCAACTTACGGTTGTTGATTGCGTGACTCTTGTGACGCAACAAAAGTTTCCCTGTTGCAGTTTTGCAAATTAAACCAATTTTGATACAGTCAAAAAAAAACAACCAAAAAACAACAAAAAAACCCCTGATCCCAGCTCCAAAACTCACCAAAACGTTTTAAATTGGCATTTCACCCACGGCAGTTTTGACATTTACTTTCAAAATGTCAAATTGAGAAATTATACGGTCAATGGAAATGCGACAATATCTTTGCCAGTGGAAGATATTGAACATTGGTTCTTTGGTTTTTACAGTTAATGTTTTTATTTTCTTGCGCCAAATGAAAAAAACTTGCTGCAGACCCATGTCACATCGGTTCAGAGCGTTTTGACTTGGTCCGTCCTCATAATCTTAAAAGTACCCTGGCTTAAACTTTACCTTTTCAACATTTACCCACATATTTCAGCAAATCTTTCAGCTCTACCTCCGTTTCTCCCAGAAATGTATGCGTAGCTGCGGGTGGCTTGGAACCCACTGGTAACTGCCTGCTGTTCTAGTCTGTAATCCTTTTTACACATGACAGACAGAGAACAGATACGGCAACAGCTGCTGAACACACCGAATCAAGTTTCTAGATGTTCGATGTCACAAATAAACTCGCTCTTTTTCACTGTTTTCGACTGTTAGTGTCAATTTTATGTTTATCATTTGGAAAGGATATAAACTAGTAGTAAAAAAAAATAAATAAATTGTAACTATATTGATCACTTTGCCCCTTTCCATTTCATCTTGTTGCAGCTTTCATCTTTTTGTACATTCTCAGGTAAAGGAGCTATATGTCGATTTTTTACCTGCCTTGAGGAGATTTGTATTCAACAAATGGTGATTGTAGCTGATTTTCTGTCCTCTGGAGTTCTCTGTATTGAACTAGTAGTAAATGTTGCTTGGAATAGCTGAGTTAAAACCTGCAGAGGTGAAGGGAACAGTGTAGACTACCTCCACCCATAGGCCAGAAAAGCAGTTGGTTGCCATGGAGATTGAGCATTGACCTCAAACGTAGCTATCAAGGAATCTCTGACTTTCTTGCCAAGTTCTCCGTGTTGCTGTTGAATGTGTGATAGGTGTTGACGTTTGGTCTCTGGATTATCTGTGGTTAGACACTGCTACAGCCGTTCCAGACAAAATCAATGCAGTTTACTTGATGTATGATAACATGACAAAGAAATGAAATTCTATTTACCTTCTGCCAAGAGACAATATTTTTACAGACCAGCAACCTGTAACCGCCTCTCAATAAGTTGTAGGAGAACTCCAATGATCGTTGGCGATAGAAACCTGCTATTCTGTGACACATAAAGGAAAGGCAGATACAGACGATGGATGAGTGGATGAGTCTTTAAGGAGTGCTGGATAAATACAACAAAACCAATCGACACAACCAGCAATAACGAATGTAAATCTGATCTGAACTCACAACTTCACTATCGACGTCCTCGTAACATTGCGCCAACAACGGAGCATGAGTGACCTACTTTAATCCCCCTGGCCGCCTCTGGTTAAATGTCGTGATGTTTAAACAGAACTTTAAAGTTAGACACGCCACTAAACTCAACATAAAGTTCATGAGAAGTACAACTCCCTATAACAACGGTGGTCTGGTGGGAGTCCTGTAATGAGACGGTCCCATCCGGGGCTAATGGGAGACATTCACACCCGAAGTGTGTTGCTCATGTCCAGTCTGCTCTGCCATTGTGTCGTGGTTGCTGTCACTGCAGACAACCCTGCTTCACACAGACGCCATGTCAGAGATGTTTTCAGTGCTGCTGTGGCAGTCTCAGAGTATTCTGTCATGTCTTCCAGAACACCCTCAGTAATTGCTTCTGTCCTTCTTGTTCACACATTTTTTTTTTCTTCAAAATACTCACAAGCCTTTTATCTCAGGGCAGGGTGATTGGTCTTTGAGTGACCAAACAGTTTTGAAAGCTTCGCTGCATCATTAGAAAGCCGGTCGCAACATATTTTTAGGGCAGGCTTGGTGTATGGAAATCACCTGTTGCTATAAATCCATAGTTTCTGTAAGACACCTCATATTGTCTGTTAAATGCATTTTTCTTTTTCTTGGGCTCTCCTTCCACCTTTTCCCATTTCCCAATAAACTTTTGAGAGACACTTGCATTTTATATTGCTGCCTTCTTTCCAAGCAGTAAAATATCGAATGGTAAAGCGACAGAGACGAGCATCTTGACACGAGTCGGGATTTAGTCTTAGATGGACGTAGCAGAAAGAACCAGGTCACTTTTCAACATAAACATTGTTTGGACTCAGATAAACAATAAAATAGAAATAATGTATGTCATTTTATTCTTTCTGTGCTGCCCTCTATCAAATCACAGTCTGTGCAAACATCTTCTCTCTCGTACCAGCTTATAACTCATAAGGAAAGAGTTCACACTGCAGCCCAACCAGACTGCATCATGACAATAGGTTTAGTTCACTTGACTCATTTTATTAATTTATGGATGTGAGGTAATGTACGTCTAAAATGCTTCTCAACCATTTTGTTTGTGACTTGAATAGAGAACTGTAACAGAAGTATCATAGACACAATGTTGATGAGAAATCATCTGCCACACCTTTAGGCCTCTATCACTGGAAGAGGCGATGCATTATAATCTAGTCCTACCTTGTGTGAAATTCTGCTGTTATTTTATTATGGTGGCATTCAAACTGAAGAGCCAGATTTTGTACTTTCCATCAAAGGTCATATATGATATTGTTTTATGCAGAGAGACGAGAGGGAAGATGCTTGCAAGTTGCAAAAGGTTCCTCAGGTTGGAGGAAGTGAGCAGAGCCGTTCAGTCCGTGTTGGCCACGCCTCCAAATACCGAGTTAAGATCAACGGCCATCTTGTTCAGATCATCTCTTCTCTCTTCGCATTGGAGGATGATTGTTTACAGCGCAGGAAATTTACGCTAAGCTCCATGGCGTTTGCAATCGGACGTTTGTTCAATTTCTTTAATAAGAAATTGAACATTGGGTAAATAACTTTACCCAATAAAGTTATTGGGTAAAGTTATTTACCTAATAACTTCAACGCCTCCAGAAAGCAATTGTTTCTCAATAGCCGAAGTTCCAGACCCTGTGTACGAAGTGAAGCGTAGAACAAGGGGCTGGTTTTTAGCAGGCGAATTTAGCACCTAAAGTGCCATACATTTTAATGAATTGATTACACTCCAGAGCTCTACTTTTCTGTTGTTTTCCTTCTTTTTCTGAGCTTGACTTCTTTTTCTTTTAAAGAAGAGTCATGTTTTCCCAGAGTCTGCCTTGCTTCTCCTTTTCGTTTGCACGTGGTGTTCATAAAGAAGCGGCTGAGTAGAGGTGGCGGTTTTGTTTCTGCTGTGGCGCACAGGTGGGCTGCTGCAGGCCACAGGGTTATTGTCTCCCCAGATATTGTCGGTCGCTCTCCGCAACGACTCGCTCGAGAACAGAAATGCCAACAGGCATCACTGACTCATCCATCCTCCCTCTGTCGTGATTTTCTCCATTTCACTTGTCCGTGGAGAAGGGCTGGTGGATGAGGTGGGGTAGGTGGGTGAGGAAGAAGGGCCCTTCTTCTCCTCTTTTGTCTGCAGCTCCCTCAGGTCACTGGCTCCACTTCTACACCCAGCAATAAAGTGACAGACAGCCACACCTTTCCCTACACGGACGACCCCACAGCCATGTTTCTAATCTCTTCTGTTTGTGGATGCAGTGCGGTGAAGGAAAAAGGATGTGGCCTCGTACAGATTTATTGTGTCACACGTGAATCTTTCAGATGGTTACAAAAATATAAGACATCTCCATCGAGTACAAAAAGTAGTTTTCAGATAATATCTGATAAGATGCATCCTTGGCAGTGTGAACTGCCTTAAGGTGTTTCAGACAGTCGGCGATGAGTGTTTGGTTCACTCTTTGCTAAATTGTTTTACCTTAATGACCAGCCTGTTTAAAGCCAGGCCACATCACACCAATGAGATTTGTCAAGTCTTTGATTAGGCCAGTCCAAAATATGCTTTTTTCACTTTTTAAAGCCACAATCCGAGTTTGTGGCTCCTTACAGATTTATTCCAATTTTTTTGGAATAAATCTTTTTTTTTTAAAATAAACTAAAAAATAAATCTTTGTTTTTAACACTTTATTGTCAAATTTTCCAATAATACATAAATGACAACAGAAAGATATGGCAACCCTAACAATACACACCGATGAACGTTGAACAAAGAAATATTACAAACGTGTACAAAAAGTTATCCGCTAATGTAAAAAAGGACACAATTTTGCAACTAATGCATTTCCAAAAATCACTCGTGCAAAAGTTTGTTCACCCGATGAGTCGTTAGCAAACGAGCCACGCCATCGTCTTCCAACTACTTCCTGTTGTCGTCTTCTTTGTGGTTTGCGATTATTTCTCATTATTGTAAAGTTGGCTTGGATACATTTTTTTCCCCCTTTAATAATATAAGTGAAATAATTGGAATAAATTTGGAAGGAGAGGCTTCCCATTCAACCCTGTGTGGACAAAAGTCTCTGCCCGGTCAAGAACGATTGCGACGCCTTCGACCTCCGCTCGTCCCCTTTCGTCTTGACATTTTGCTCTCAAACCTTTGAGAGACACGCGATTTTTATCCAAGCGTTTCGAGTCGCAGCAGATTAATTATAAATAAACAGAGTCGAAGCAGAGCACCAACCATCTCCTGCTGCCGCTTCACACAAAGAGACTTCCCCCCGAGGAGTGGAGTCATTATGGTGCGGTCATTTAACAAATGCTTTTATCTAAAGTGAGCAGTAATGCATGTTGTATTTTTAGCCAAGACCTTAAGGGGGCTCTCTGCAGATTGTTGGGATTCAAGAAGGACGAGGAGTTTCACTCTGCACCCAACTGTCTTACTGCGCGATTGGTGTATTGTCTGTGCTACAACCTCATATGTAGGACACGTAAACATAGCCGGTGGGAAAGATGTTCTATTCCATGTTGTAATCTGTTGGAAAAGTAAATATCGGCCCACATGTGAAACCTGTTCGACTCTCGTGCGCCTGCAGAAGTCGTTTTCCCTGAGAGGGAATAGCGAGCTCCTCTTGTCACCAGCTCTCTCAACGACTTTTTTTTCCCGTTTTTTTGTTCCCCCTCGGATGCGAGTTCCTCTCTGGAGCTTCCTCGGCCTCCTTTTGTAAACTCGAATCCGTTTTAGTTATTTTTTTTTTTGTTGTTGTCAGAGTCCTCCCTCGCTCCATCACTTTTTAATAACCCTCCTTTCTTTAATGAGTTCTGTTATGTACTCGGGGGGGGCAGCGGCGAGGGGCCAATTTGTGATTTCACATCAGATCAGATCAGAGAGGGGAAAAAAACGAGGAAAATAAAGGGAGCGCGGCGCCACACACACAACTTCCTCCTGTTTTCGCCAATGCCATCTAGAGAGAACCTTGCGTGTCTGGGGGTTGACGGGGGGAGAAACTGCGACTCCTGAGCCACCATTTTGGAGGCATCCTGCGGAACAGCGAATCACCAGAGAGTGTTCCTTGGAGAGCGTAAAGAGGGGGTGGGGGGGGGAATTACTCATACATACCTGCATGAGGTTAGTTCACTTTCTACTTCTGCTCCGGCCTAATGAAGCTCTTTCTCTCTGGGTTCCTGCAGCTGCAGTCGGGTTTGATGGGGACGAAAGTTGTAACTGACTTCGTCTTTCACTCTCGAACCTAATTTACGTCCTTCAAGCAAGAACCGCTGCAGCTGACATGACTAGCTGCAACGCATTTAGTCAGAGCTCTGACCTCTGCAGGGTTCTTAAAGCACGGAGTTCGGCTGAAGCGTTTCCCAGGTCTGGAGTACGGAAAGAGGGAGAAACGAGTTTGGTTTCGTCTCGTGTTTCCATGAAACCAAGACGGCATTTAAATAAAGGCTTAATGAACTTATTTGTGCTTTTGTTGCACAAAAATATTCCGATTTCAATGCAGCACATCCCACACTGCATGACCAGTCTTAAGTAGTTTTGGCCTAGTTTCTAGTGCAAATATCTTGGTTTTGTCTTATTTCAAATGTACTAACTTACAGGTAAACCTTTCAGCAATGTATGCTGAGCTTGTTTTAAATCAATATTTCTTCAATACTGATGAAAAAGTGCTAGTTCTTTTAGCAGTAGTAGTTCCACTGCCAGATTTAAGAAGACAATTTTTGTCGTTATTAGTGAAATAATCTACCAGTGGATCTTTTCAAGCCAATATTAAGGAACTATTGACTTAAAACATGCTTCTATTTCTTGCAGAAAAGTTACTTCTCAGATTTCTTTTTTTTTATGTCTCATTTCAAGTGATATTTACACTAGAAACTAGAGCAAACTGTTTGGTAAGAGCTTGTGGTTTTGCATTGACAAGGTGGAAGGAAGTCTTTTAAAAAGGGGCCGAAGGTTGTGCAAGTGCTTGCAGTGAGGTGTTTTAAAAAAGGCCAAAACAGCAGCCAGTTGCATTGTGAGGCAGAGTTCTCTGACTCAGACCCGATCGCCCCCAAGGCCAAACGCTGTGGGAGCTCGGCAGCTTTTCTCATAAACACACAGCAGAAGCTTTCGCTGTGCAACTCATCTGCGCCAGATGGGAAGCAGGACGTCTTTACTGAGCATTTCTGGCCGAGTCATAGTTACGCGTTTTTTCTTAGCGGGTCCTGTCCGGCGGAGTGCCAAAAGACTGAAAGTTGCGACTTTATGCTCTACTGGATATTTTCATGTGAAAGTTTGTTGGAAATTGCTTCGGGTTACTTTCAAATGTAAAGGGCACAGAGACGAGAAAGAAGGGGGAGAAAGGTGGTGGGAAATGCTTAGAGGGAAAGAACAAGAGAGGAGCAGAGGAGAGGAAGAAGAGTAGAGAGGACACAAGACAACAGCCTTGATGTTTGCCTCTAAACCTGCAGAAAGAGAGAAAAAGAAAAACAGAGAAACCACAACGAACAACACATCAATATATATATATATATATATATATATATATATATATATATATATATATATAATAAAAGCAGGTATAAG
>CAEGAD010005880.1:0-27283 GCA_903067055.1 Poeciliopsis paucimaculata | reverse complement strand
AACGTTGTGTGTCAACGTTGTGTGTCAACGTTGTGTGTTAACGCTGTGTGTTACCGCTGTGTGTTAACGTTGTGTGTTAACGTTGTGTGTCACCGCTGTGTGTCACCGCTGTGTGTTAACGTTGTGTGTTAACGCTGTGTGTTACCGCTGTGTGTTAACGTTGTGTGTTAACGTTGTGTGTTAACGCTGTGTGTTAACGTTGTGTGTTAACGCTGTGTGTTAACGTTGTGTGTTAACGCTGTGTGTTAACGTTGTGTGTTACCGCTGTGTGTTAACGTCGTGTGTTACCGCTGTGTGTTAACGTTGTGTGTCAACGTTGTGTGTCAACGTTGTGTGTCAACGCTGTGTGTCAACGTTGTGTGTTAACGTTGTGTGTTACCGCTGTGTGTTAACGTTGTGTGTTACCGCTGTGTGTTACCGCTGTGTGTTAACGCTGTGTGTTAACGTTGTGTGTTGGTGTTCAGGCTGGTGCCGCTGTGGAACATCCGGCCGCTGAAAGACGAGAACAGCTGGACCACCGTCACCAAGGGGGACAAGAGGCTGAGCAACGGACACGGAGGTACAACTTGTAGCAACAAATAACAAAAACGGAGCAATTTCTAAAAACAAAACTTAAATCAAGCAAACAACAATGTGACTTTTAGAAATACATTAATAGATCCAGGTAAACAGATAATAACTGGTGACATTTCTGGGTTTTTAACTTTCATTAATTGGAATCTATTGTGATAATAAATCAGAAACTTATTGTGATAAATGATAAACGATGCGATGAGTGTCTGACTAATCCTCCTGGTTTCCGTTTCCTTCTCCGGCTCTTCCAGAGCGGGAGGGGCGAGGGAGAGGAAGAGGACGAGGGAAGCCCACCCCAGCAGCCTCCCCTTCCTCCGTTTCCCAGGCAACGGCTGTGGGCTCCAGTGGGCGCATGCAGAAGCAGCACTCGTGGCCCCCGCAGGCCACCGTAGAGGAGCAGGGGAAGCCCAGCAGGTCAGAGTCACTTCACCCTGATCAACTAAATGATCATTTCTCTTCTAATTCAGTCTTAAATTATTTAATTTATGTTTCTCTTTTGTCAGCATTGACTTCATTCTGTGAAAATTGAGCGGTTATGACTTTTCACTCTTTTACCTCTTAGTGAATTCAGATTAAAATTTTTAAAAGTGAGATAAAAAGGACGGCTGTGTTCTGGTGGATGTTTCTGTCCAGGAAGTCGCTGGGCGCAGCAGAGCCGTCCTTCAGGCTGACGGAGCGGGAACGTCTGGCCAGAGAGGAGGAGGAGGAGATCAGCATGGCGCTGATGGAGATCCAGCTCAGAGATGAGAACAGCTTCCCCGCTCTCGGCGTGAGTCCATCACCTTTACAGATTTATTCTCTGATTTATGATGAAAATCCTGCTTCTTATCATCCGCACGCAATGTATTATAACCAATTTCAATATAACCAATTTCATGGTTCCAGATTTCCTTTGGGAAGTGAGTTATTTAATCTGGGGAGTAAAACCAGAGTTTCTTTAACAATAGTTAGCAGGTTGATCTTTTGGAGAAGAGCTGTTATGAAATTTGTTTCTTCCCTCAGAGTCAGACTGCGACTCAGGCCGAATCAGGCAGGAAGAAAACTGGAGACAAGAGGCGATCTCAGAGAAACAAGACGGTGAGTTCACACCAGAACTACAGATGTACAGTAAAAAGATGTAAATAAACAAATAACTCATTTTTAAAGTAAAATAAACATTTTATCTTACTTAGCTTTCCATAAAGCATGATAAAAACATTCTTTAGTTTACATCCTGAGCAGTGCTGGACATGTAAATAATTAGAAAATATATTTTGAATCTTCTTTGTTTTGTTTATAGAAGAGTCCAGTTGAAGACATGAGAGCGCCGTCGCCCTCTGCAGGCGACAGACCAAACTCCTCCACTCCGCCTCCAGCTGCTGTCACCACCTCCTCTCTTCCTGCTGCTAACTCCGACTCGGCTGGGCGGAGCTCTCTGAATGTAAACATGGCCGCCGCGTCAGGCTCCGTCTCCGTTCTCCCGCCCACCTGTGCTACTCCAGAGACTAAGTCAAACTCCCAGTCCTACGCCTCCGCCGCGGCCGTGCCGGTTTCCCCCCCGCCGGGCATTAAGCCCCCGGCGCCCTCCTCCACCAGCCTCTTCTCCTTCATCACCCCGGTTCTCCCTGCTGCCTCTCCAGCTCCTCCTCATCCTCCATCTTCCTCATCTTCTCCGCCGTTATCGTCGGCTGCTGCTCCGACGTTCATCGCCCCCATCGCTCCGAGTCCGACGGCGGCTCAGGGCTTCACCCGCCCCTTCTCCCCGCTCACCGCGCGGCCTCGCTCACCCAGTCCTCTCTCTCCCTCCTCCACCTTGAGCCCACCTGCTGCTCAACCCAAAGAAGCTCCACCAGCCCACACCGGTGAGTTAAAAGTCCATTCAAGCAGCGTGTCGTGTTATATTCTATGCAGATGATGTTTTCATGCCGATTTTTCTGTATTTCCAGATGTTTTGCCAAAAACTGAGATGAGTCTTCCAGCGTCAGAGCCTCCCCAGAGTGAGACGTCTGTCCCCCAGAGACTTCCTCAAGTTGTTCCAAACCTGGTTAAAGCTTTGGTGCCTCAGGCAGAAGGATCAACCCAACACTCTTTACAGGAAATCCAGACCCAAAGTCAAGAGCCACAAAACCAGATCAAGCCTGAAACCGAGGTCTCCTCCCCTCAGAAACAACTACAGTCCCAAACTGAGGTGTCTTCAGAACCTCAAACACTCCAGCCGCAGTCTGACGGCAGCCCGGTTCACTCCCCTCAGACCTCTGAACAATCCCACAACATTCAGAGTCCAGAAGACCCTCCAAAGTCTGATTCTCCTCCTGCTGCCTCCCAGCAGTCACAGCCTGTTGCCTCTGCCACTCTTTCCCAGTTACCACCTCACTTCCCTCGGTCCATCCATTGTACCGTCCCCCTGCAGCAGCTGTCCCAGCTCTACCAGGACCCCCTGTTCCCCGGCTTCCCCCAGGGGGAGAAAGGAGAAGTCGCCCTTATCCCGTCGTTCTCCACCAGCAAGTCTGGAGATGACCTGCCGAAAGGTGAGCACATAATACAGAAGCACACGACTCTGTGAACGTGGCATTTCAGTTTGTACAAGAGATCGTCGGGTATGATGATTATAGGGTAATAACTCGGGAAAGACGACCTCTGAGCAGCAGTCAGGTTTCACCATGAGAAAAAAAAGGATGACAAGTCGAGTATGGCAGAACAATGAGACAGCTGAAAACATCTGGGTTAAGATCTCCAGCTTGTTCTTACAGGAAGACTGAAGTTTTCATGAATCATATTGTTTGCAGATGATACTGTGGTCTATATTGGTTCCCAGAAAAGTATTTTAGGGTACTGTGGAAGGGCAGTGAGACGGTGGTGAGTTGTGCGGTAGGAGTGATGGATCAGTTTAGTGTGATCTTGTGATTATATCTGTCTGGGATAAGATCTTGGCCCTACCTTGATTTGGCAGGAAGACTGAAGAAATTAGGAAAAATTCCTCATGGATCATATTGTATGCAGATGATACTGTGGTCTATATTGGGAGTAAATGAAAGAGAAACCATGTTGCTAAATTAACGAATCATTGCAGGGAAAGTATTTCAGACAGTGGAGAGTTGTGCTGGATGAACTTTGGTTTAGAGCTGTGCTGTTTATTTTGGGGGGTTTTTGCACAAATGTGAATGTATCCAGGCTGGATTCCTCCTGGATCAGGCTATTTGCGGATGATATTGTGATCTGTACTAAGAGTTACCAAAAAAAGAAACGTAGATGTTCATTGGCTGGGATAAAAACGGAGTGGATTAAATGAGAAAAAATCTCTGGTTTAGATGCTCAGATACAAAGTGAGGGGAAAGATTGAGATTGTTTGAACACGTGAAGAGTCCAGGGAGCGTTGACAGGTTGGACGGATTTGGAAACGTGTTGCGCTGATGGATGAACCAACAGATGTTTCATCTGTGACGTGAAGGAGGAATCGGGAGAGAGCTTTGGTTAATCCTAACTAAAAAAAAATTTAAAAAAATCAACTGAACCTGAATATTTGTTTTTTTTCTTGTATCTATCAATAAAGTAAAGAGGATTTATTTTTCCTAAATGAATATATATATTTTTTCCCTGCAGACGTTAACATCTTGAGGTTTTTCTTCAACTTGGGCGTCAAGGTAAAAAGTCTCATTAAAGTTACTTATCTCAGAAACTGTGTTGTTTTCTGCTTGACTAAAACAAACTCTTTTGGATGTTTTCTGTTCCAGGCGTACAGCATGCCCATGTTCTCCCCCTACGTCTACCTCTTCCCGCTGCAGCAGTACTCCACCATGCAGATGAAGCCCCACGCCCCGTCCTCCCACTACCCAGGCTCCAGCCCCCCCACCAAGCTGCAGGAGGCCTACCAGCCAACCCCGTTCCCCGTTCCCTCCTCTTCCCCTCAGTACGACCACCACAGTCCCCCGGCGGAGCCGCCTGGCCCCGCTGAACCCCAGTTCAACCAGAATCTGTACCCGCCGGTCGCCCAGCCTCCGCCACCACAGAGGATGCCCTGCGCCTCGTTGCCGTGGCCTCCGTCCAGAAACCCGCAGCCGTGTCCTGTCGGATACGCCTCGCCTCCGCCGCCGTACTCCAACGCCCCGCCGTCCTCTCAGGGGTACCACCCAGGTCAGGCGGCGGTGCACCCGCTGTACCCAGGGGCGCCGCCGTACCCACCCTTCTCCCTGGGGTACCAGCCGCAGTCGGCCGCCGAAGAGCTCCAGGTGAGCCAGGCGGCCATGGAGCAGCTGCAGCCCACCAACCCGGACCCCATCCACAGCCACGGACACGTCCGGGTCCTGGGTCCGCTGGAGGCCCCGCCTACTGCTAACATGGCTAACGCTAACAACAACAGAAGTATTGTGGTTACTACCAACTACGGTAGGTGGCTTTTGTTCTCAGCACTAGCAGATGACACCAGTTTCACAGCTTCTACATCAGGAGGCGCTAACATGTAAATGTCTCAATGCAGCTTATAACAGAACGTTTTCCCCATCAGCCATGAAGAAGGAGGCTGGAGAGGGTATGACCCGGACGGTGCTGCTGGTGGACCCCCCACTCAACAACAAGCCTATAGTACGTACAGCATGCCACCCGAGCTCTGCTAATGCTAAAAACATTAAAATGACACAGAACTAAATAAAAACATTATAATTACATAGATATAATTGATTAAACTGTTAGCAGCAGTGGTGGGCACCTTTAACTACAGTGTTGGTAGTTGGCTTAGCGATTTAGCGTTAGCTTTCGCTAGATACCATGTGTAACACGTTGGCATTAGTTTTGGTACAGCGTCAAACTTTAGCTGTTGCTAAATGCTTTGTTAGTGTAGCGCTTTGTCCTTAACTTATGCTAAATACTGTGTTGAAGTAGTGCTTTAGCATTAGCTTCCACTACATACCATAGAGATGGCACTTTTGGATTAGCTTCTGCTAAATCCCATCCTGGTGTAGTGCATTTTAGCGTCAGGGTTAGTGCAACGAACAACCATGACGTAACTGTAGTAAGTGGAAGCTAACGCTAAAGCACTATTCCATCACAGTATGAGAAAATAAACATTTGATACATTTACATTTAAGTCTTTTTATGCAGTATTTAAAATGCATTAAAAGTTGCAAATAATTTTTAATGAATAGAATTTGTTGCTTACAATGCATTACAGCATTCTTTTAGTGAGGCTAAAACATATTTACAAAGACGGTCTTTTGCATTATAAATGCAAAATGCATGTTTTCTACAGTTCTGGCTTAATTACTGGTCTGAATATGTTGGTTTTTCAGCAAATTGATGGTTTGAGTCTATTGAGTTATTTCAATTAATCTGATTAATTCAAAGCAGATTAATTGTCAAACTCCAGTCCTCCAGGTGACCTGCAGGTTTTAGATGTGCCACAGGTACAAAACACTGGAATGAAATGGTTTAATTACCTCCTCCCTGTGTGGATCAGATCTCCAGAGCCTTAATGACATAATTATTCTATCAGGTGATGCAGCAGAGGCTCATCTAAAGGTTAAAGGGCACTGGACTGGAGTTTAACACCTGTGATTTACCTGTAGTTGTCTGCATGTCTGTCTGTCTCAGCTCGCCCTGGTGTCCGACCCCGACCTGAACGACGCCGCCCTGCGGTCCGGCAGCAGCCCCGCCTCCCCGTCTACCTTCGGAGGCGCCCGCAAACACTTCCCCAGCAACAAGCAGTTCGGGGTCCCTGTCGGCGACCCCGGCCAGCTGGTGTTCCCGCGGGCGCCGGCCGTCGGCATGGCGGAGCCGCTGTCGGTGGCGTGTGGCACGGAGGACGACTTTGAGCTGGATCAGTTCGCCATGGGCTACAACGGGCAGAGGAAGATCTACCGGGGGCGGGGGCCCAGGGGGAGGAGCAGCTACGACCCCGCCAGGGGCAGGCGTCGCCACGGCGACCAGGGAATGGGGACTCATTTCTTTAACTCCTCCTTCAGGGCGCGGGGCCGGGAGAGGGGCTACTAGCTTCAGCCAATGAGAGAGCAGCGTCTCGAACACTATGTTTTCGTTCTCCTTCTTCGGCTCTGCATGTACAATCTGAAGTTTACATCTCTGAACGGCTGAATGTAAGAATTAAAGCGGCGGGTCGGTGTCTAAAGATCCTTGTAACATTAACGTGTGAAGCTTGGGGAAGAGGAACCCGTTTGGAAATGATTCGCTGTTTTCACTCCTGTTTAATACGAAGCTCTGCTGCCTCCATGCTGACATAAAACCCGTTTCCCCTCCAAAACTCCAATTTCCCACCGTCTTCCTGTCACTTGAATGCATTGTAATGTCTGAACATGAGTTGTGGTGTTTAGGTGATGCGTTCGCAGGGCTCAGGTTTTATTCAGCGCTGTGTGTGTGTGGGTTTTTTTCTCTGCGTGTTTGCTGCTGGTTTCACCTTCTTTCTTCACTTTAGATCATCTAAACTCTGAGGAATCAGTGCCTTAAGTTTGCTACTTTTATTTGGTGAGAAACACTGCTGTACAGAACAAAGAATGTCTGCCTTGGATTTTTCTATGTGGTTAAATAAAAAGTTTGGTTCAAACTTTTACTTTGTTGCTTTTTATGTTGATAGTCAATATAACAGTTTGAAAAATTGATTCAGAAAATATAAAAATGGAGATTCATGAATGACCAATTGAAATCTTATATCAATAGTTTATTTTGAAACTAAACATAAAAGCATTCTGATTGGCTGGTTACGTCGCAACAATTAGAAGCTGCAGCTCAGACAAAGAGGAGTCATTTCCAGGTCAGGAAGCGTCTGTTTATTATGACTTGTAAATGCATGAGTGATAAAATACGCTGCTGAATGTTCCACAACGCCGCTGCCAGGTTGGCTCCGCCCACACAGCCGGGCCGACGCCACGCAGCACTTCTTCATCTGACACGTCACAACATGGCTGGATACTGAACGCAGCTCTGTACAGAAAGGCTGATGCGTTTTATTTTTGTCGTTTTTTTATCACGGGAGTGAAACGTGGCTGCGTGGAGGCGACGCGTTGCCGGGGTGACGGCCAGCAGCCGGGAGGTCACGCCGGACGGCAGCTTTAGTCATCTAGGAAGAAATAGTTCCCGCTCTTCTTCTGCTCCGTGTCCTGGAAGAGACGATTGAGGAAGCTATTATTTTTGGTTTCATATTTATCAGAGTGTCGTCGGCGTAGAGAGGCGTCGCACACCTTGATGGAGTTGAGCTTGTTGATCCTCGGCCTGAAGTTGTTGGGATCTCTCCTGAACGTGATCTCCAGCAGCGACAGGAAGCGGTTCATCCCAGCCAGAAGACTCTGAGGCCTGAAGAACAATCAGGTTTAAAACCAACGTGTTTCAAAATGGCAGCCTCAAAAAGATCAGAAAAAAATGAGATCCAGAAATCTTTTATCTGAATTCTCTCAATTTTAAAAAAATAATTTAATATAATGCTGTTTTGTTCGGGGTCAGAGGTTAAAGCTCTTGGAGGGGGGGTTCATGATTCCCTGTTTGGGGGCGGAGCTTACGTGTTCGCCGAGGTCTTCTTGGAGGGAATACCGTCGAACACGATGACTCTGTCGGCCAAATACGTCGCCATAATGAAGTCATGCTCCACCACAAACGCCGTCTTCTTGGCGTGAAGGATGTACCTGGGAAAAACAAAAAACAATGGTTAACAACAGCGCCCCCAACAGGAAGAAAACATCAGAGCAACACATTTCTACCATCATCTGGTAGCTTTATGTAACTTGAACTGACTGAAAGATGCAGTAAAAAATCCAACTTCAGCAGAACTGAACGAATATTTAAAATACTTTAATGATTAATTTAAATATTGAGTTAGTTTGATCCATTTCTCAATTTGACAGTTTTGAAGATTTTTTCATCTGAAATCAATAAATTCATATTTTAACAAAGGATTAATAAACTACAGTGTCCAAATATGGTGTGAAAGACAAATATGGCAAGCCATTTAAAATAAAATAAATGGCTAATATTATCACAATAATAGTAAGATTTATTTATAATGGCCGTTACATCTTGAGATCTCAAAGGTCTAAATAAAATTTTAAAAATAAGCAATTACAATGGATAAAAATAATTTTAAAAGATTAAAACAAAAATCTAAGGTGAACCAAAAATGTTGTTAACCAGAAAAACAGCAAATTGTGGTGGCAGGGATTGCATTCCATATAGCAATAAAATAAAATAACTTTAGTAAACCCAACAAGATACAAATAAATAATTCATGACATTTTCTTTTAGATTATTGGTGTAAATCTATCGGTTTCATCAGTTTCCAGAGTCAAATTTTCCTTCCATATTTGAAGTTTAAATATTTTGCTAGAAGTTAAACAGTAAAACCAAAAACATTCAGATGGTGAGACAGGAACTAAACCTGGAAATATTTCAACAAACTCAAACTGTTGTGGAAGAAAACTTTGATTTTAACCCATTTTATTTAAACTGGGTTTGATATTCTTCCTTGTTTTCTCCCATAATAAAATAAATCTCTAAAAGCTGCAGCTGAACCAGAGTGTTTGTGCATCGTCACCTCTTGATGACCCTGGCAGCCATCAACCTCTGCTCAGAGTCCAGGTACGCAGACGGCTCGTCGATCAGGTAAACGTCGGCCGGTTTGCCCAAACACAGCGTGAGGGCGACTCTCTGCAGCTCACCACCAGACAGGTTCTGCACCTGGAGAACGAGGAAGAGGAGGAGGAGGAAGGTTAACCCAATAGGAGCCACTTTACTACGGCTTATTTTAAAACATAAAGTCTGTTTTAGGCGTTCAGGACCAGAGCAGAGACTTTTTCTACAAACAACAATTTGACTCAAAAGCTTCTTGTTCCTGTTTGTTTTAGCGTTAGGCTAATGCTAGCATGTTTACTCTGTTTTTATAGGACTTGTTGATCATATTGAAATAAATCTATACTATTCTGAAAAGATGAGATCTAAAGTAGTAAGGCATTCACAAGCAGCTATTTGACTCAAAACAGTTTCTTGATCCTGTTTGTTTTAGCGCTAGGCTAATGCTAGCATGTTTACTCTGTTTTTATATGACCTGTTGATCATTTCAGCTTGTAATCCATTTTGGATTGGTTTGAGTTTTGGAAAAAGTCAAACGTTAGCCTATATTTAAATCACAATTATTCAAAATGGCTCCTCTCTCTTATTGTACCGACTGTCCTGATCTGTGTCGCTGAATTTCTCCATAACGACTAGAGATGAATAAACACCGTTCGTTATGTCTGATGGTGACTTTCCTCATTAAGTTCGTTTACTGGACGATGTTTTATCTGCAGTTCTTACGTCCTGGTCGATGATGCTCTCGATCTGCAGCGGCTTCATGACGTCGGTGATGAACTGCGGGTGTGTGTAAGCGTCTCTGATTTTCTCGTGGAGCAGAGCTCTGACGCTACCCTGCAGCCACAAACATTAACATTTAGCCCATTTGAATACAAAAACTCTTTCTGTTTTTTATTTTAGTGGCTAAATGCTTCACCTTGAACTTGGGGCTGATGGTCTGAGGTTTGTAGCTGACGTTCAGGATGGGAACTTCCCCTGAAAGACGCAGGAAGGTCAAACACGACTCAGTGAAGGTCATTCACCAGTAATGAGGAGGGAAACTCACCTCCTCCGTCAGGTTTGAGTCCTCCAGCCAACATCCTGATGAAGGTCGTCTTCCCTGTGCCTGCAGACAGAATCCGGACACTCGGGTTACTGGACTGCGGGCTGGTTAGGACCCGGTCAGAACCGAACCAGCAGCAGCTTACCGTTCTCTCCCAGCATCACCATGATCTCAGAGTCGGTGAACTCTCCTCCTTTGATGTCCAGAATGAACTCGCCCATCGTCTTCGCCATGTCTGGGTACTGAAACCGACAAACAGCCTCATGTTAGAGACAACCCGGGATTTCTGAGGGTCACAAGGTCACAACACGTCAGGATTAACAGAAAACTACTGGAAAATGATATTTTAATAAGAAATAAGCTAATTTTGTGTAGATCTTTAAAAATAGATTCAGTTGTTTGCATAAAGTTCTGCGACTGAAGCTAATTTAATACTAATATTGGTCAAAATTATACCAAAGTATACATTCTCAACATTCCTCATTTTAATTTTGTTATTTTTCAGACTGAAATTCTCATAAAATTACAACTTTATCCTCATAACTGAAAATAAAATAAAAAGCCTGATGCTCCATCGCAGTCTATCTGAATTCAAAGTTTAAATAAACTTAAGAGAAATACGCTTGACAAACAAGATGGCCGCCCAGACGCGCTGACAAGGAGATTTTCCAAGAATTAAAATTTCAAAACCCAAACACTGGATTAACTGATAAATATTAAATGGAGCGTCGGTGTAGAACTAGAGCAGCAGAAACTGACCTGGTAATGCCGGAGCCGCTTCACCTCCTCCTCATTGGCCGTTTCTGCCACTTTAAAGACCAACGATGTTTCCCGAAACCTGAGATTCTCCGTGGGAACGTAACCGTCCAGGAAGATGTTGATACCTGGAAGATTAAAAGAGAATGAGCTATCAGAACTAGAACCTCCATGTTAGAGCAGATTCACATTTAAAGAATTTAAGAATATTTTCTGTTTGTTTTTTGTTTATATTTTTTTTATTAAAATATGTCTGTGGGATCAGAGCTTTGCTTTCAGAAGGTCCAGGACCAACAGGCATCTTTGTTTTTATAAAATAAAACATTTGTTCAATTCATTTGGCCTCAAATTCAAAAGCTAAATCAGAGAAAGATTATGAATAAAATATATTAATGGCTTGCCATACATCCTCTTGCATTGCTTTGGTGTGGAATGTTTTAGATAGTCTGAACAAAAATCAAAGTAAAACATGAACAAATCTGCTGATTATTTTTAGTTTCTCTGCCTGTGGCTTCATGTCTGAACCCAGATAGTCGGACATCAACGGGGCGTTTGGGTCTGACCTTCCCGGACGCTGAAGGGCATGGTGACGACCCCGTAGGCGCTGGGGACGCCGTACAGGCAGCAGATGAAGTCCGACAGGTAGTCCAACACGCTCAGGTCGTGCTCCACCACGATGATGTACCTGAAGTACAGAGTTATTAATCCAAAGCAGAATAAAATGCATAAATCCCACAAGTCTGATCTGCGCCATCTTGGAAGGCAAGCGCAGCTCAAAGCACAGCAGACCGATGGCTTCGAGAGCAACAAAAATATAAATGTGGACTCTCTGGACCAATGTGTGAGATAAAGACACAAATAAAATGGCTGCTGTCGGGATCGATCCAAATGAGACGCAGAAGGAAAATATGTCAGACCTGCTATAATAAAGCTAACTAGCTAATGAACATGAGTGGAGTGCGCATGACATGGATTAGCCTGAAGTCAGTGTTTAAATTAGTAAAGGATGTACAAACACTCTGTATGAATAACGAGGTTCTGGTGACTGGCAGAGGAAGTTCAGGTAATAAAACGTCGGCTACGTAACCATCTTAGCTAGCAGATAAATGCTACACTAGCTAAGCTAATTTAGCTAGTTCAGCAGAAAGTACTACAGTTATACAGAGGTGGATAGAGTTCTCAAAAATTGTGATCAAATACTAGTTGTAATGTACTTATACTGTTTTTAAGAGCTAGTTTTAAGCTTGTTGTTGTCATAGCAACTCCATAGCAACTGCCTACCAAGATGGCAGTCAGTTAGAAAGTTCCCGGAAGTGACATCGCATGAGAACCACGTTAAACCTCCAGGCGTCGCTCACCTGTCGGGGGTGATGAGCGAGCGGATGGTGATGGCCGCCTTCAGCCGCTGCTTCACGTCCAGGTAGCTGGACGGCTCGTCGAACATGAAGCTGAGAACAGGAAACAGAACCGTCAGGATCCGGCTCGGCTCTCAGGTCCGGTCAGAAACCCGGGTCGGACTCACATGTCGGCCTTCTGGATGCAGACCACGGCGCAGGCGAACCTCTGCAGCTCTCCTCCGGACAGATCCTCCACATTCCTCTCCCGCAGGTGACTCAGATCTGAAAAGTTTGACTCGTTTAATCAATAAAATTACCAAAGATTCAGCCTCATTTTTAATCAAAGGGTTTCTTTATCGATATTATTGGATTGAATGTCACATAAATATCTGCAGCTGAAAAAAGAACGAAATCAGGAAAAGAATCTGAAGAAGAGATGCAAAGTTTTGATGTCATTTTCCTTTTTTCATGTCGAACTGCAGCCACTAATGAATCAATAATCAATAAACTCTAAAGCCTGAACTAATTGCCTCGGTTCACAGAAAGTGGCAGGATTAAAAATAATCATATAGAATGAAATAATTCATAAAGTCCAGGAGCCGTAGTTTAAATTTGATCAAATTTGTAAACTTTACAAAATGTATTAATTCTTTAAATTTCAAAAATGTTTAAATTAACAAATTTGTTAAATTAAAAAAATACATTTTGTTAATTTTATTCTTTAAACTTGAAAAATTATTTTTAAATTGAATTTAATACATGTAATTTAATTTCTTAAATTAAAAAATGCCTTTTGAATTAAAATTTGCCAAATTAAAAAATTTACAAGATTTGTTAAATTTATTAATTTATAATTCAGAAATTCGTTCATTTTAAATTTACTTTTTTTAATTTGCTACATTTGAAACAAACTGTGGCTCACGTGGATTATTTTATTTCACTTAATATTTAAGTCATATTTAATATCTTACAAGACTTCTATATTTTTAAATATTTGTATATAGATTGTGGTTACATTCTATATAAAAATAGAATTATTATTTAGTAATATTTAACACTGGATTAAAAACAAATAAATTTCCCATTGGGGATCAATAAAGTATAATCTATTCTTTTCTCCTACAGCAGCAAATATTAAATTATTGACCAAAATAAAAGAGAAATTAACATAATCCTTGACAGAAAAACAATTTAATGATTTATATCCAGAGAGAAAACAAAATATCAGCCATTTTCTCAGCTTTAATTTACGTCATATTTTATAGAAATACAACAACGCTACAACCATTTTTACTCATCCCACATTGGAACAGTTTGCAGTAGCGTGTCGCTAGCTGTAGCGGCTAACGGGCTAGTAGCTAACAGGCTAGCGGTCCAGTAATGGATGAAGTTTTCTACCTAGTTGGTCGCAGATGATGTCCTGAGTCTCTGTGTCGTCTTTCCTGCTCAGGATGGACCCTACTGACCCCTGCAGGCGAAAACGAGTCATTACAGCAGGTGGAGAAGCGAACTGAAGCCTGGACTGAAACGGCTGCTGGTTTCACCCACCTTGACGGTTTTTGGGATCTGGTCGACGTACTGCGGCTTGACGATGGCCCGCAGGTCGTCCTCCAGGATCTTAGTGAAGTAGTTCTGCAGCTCAGAACCTCTGAAGTAGGTCAGGATCTCCTGCCAGTCTGGAGGGTTCTGCACAAAAATAAGAGACAAATTACTAAAAGCTAAAAGAAAATTCAAATATCTGGAGGATAAAGCAGTAATAGAACCAACGTCTGTCACATTAGGCTTTGTAAATATTACTAAAGCTATATTTTTACTTCTAGATATGAAAACATGAACCTTATCTTTAGCAAACAAAAGCTCCCCCACCCTCATTCTTATCATACCAAGACAAAATACCGTATTTTCTGGACTATAAGTCAGTTTTTTCCTCTTCATGAGAAATTTTTTTGTTTATGTGACTCATAGTCTGGAAAATATGGTAGTTAAGGCTTCCCAGTATATCGCCAACAGAGGTAATAAACGTACATTATTTAAGATAACAGAGCGTTGCTACATGTCTGTCACACTGGATGAAATGTTAACGAGACAAAGGAAAGGAGCAAAGAGTCAGGATGCAACATCTGCAGCCTGACATGCAGGAGGACGGCTCCAACACTCACATCAAACTTGCCCAGGTTGGGTTTCTGTTTCCCAGCCAGGATCTTCAGGGCCGTGGATTTCCCGATACCGTTGGTCCCCACCAGCCCCAGAACCTCCCCGGGTCTGGGAATAGGCAGCCTGCAGCAACAAGCAGAAACAAACCTCAGATCATCCTGTAAGAAAACAAATCACTGGGGAACAGAGAGGAGGGATTTACCAGACCGTCTGCAAAATTAAGACTTTTAAAGACGCCTTGGACTAAAGTTAAGACCAAAACACCTAGAAATATGCAGGACGGTTTTCAGATCCTGCTGGGTAGTTAGCAGAAGTTAGCAGCAGTGAAGATGAACATCGTCCAGCCAAAAACAGAAAATTATAAGAAAACTAGTCAGCAAGGATGTGCTAGCAGCTGGTTAGCCGTAGCCAACAGGTTTTATCAACCAGCCCTTTGAGGACATTCATGATGTATCCCAAAATAAAAATGAGTTCGATATCCGACGAACACGGAGGCAGCCATCTTGGATTCCCAAACTGTGAGCTTTACTGCACGTCTTCTCTCTCTTGTCATTTCCTGTTTGATCTGCTGCTAATAAATGCTACTAGCGCCAGAAAACCCTTCAGGAACACAAAGAATGTGGGAAATACTGGAATCAAATGTGATACTTTCCAGACTGGAAACCTTGAAGACGCAGATTTAAGCCCAACGTTTAATTTCCCCATTAAAGCAAACATTTATTGATTATTTATTGTATATTATTACATTATCAATTTTTTAATGAAGTTATGAGGAACATCAATGGTATTAAAAAGAAAGTGCATCATGAAAAAACATTTGTACTTAACACAAATTGGTAAATGTCAAATCACAGAGACAAGACAATTTATATATAAGTAAATACGATTTTCTTCTTCCTGCTCCTTTTCCTGCTAAATACAGTATTATAATATGAAATGAATAACTCAGATAATGTATTATTCTTACTGTATGTATATCACTGTAGATCCTGCTGTTTAAGTGGATGTAAATATATTTTCGTTGTTCCTTTTCTACCTATTAAAGGCTTTTTAAATGAAGCAATAACTGACTCAGCTTTAGGTGGAGTTGAGGACTAGATGAATCTACGTACCTGTGCAGTTTGAAGGAGTTGGCACAGTATCTGTGAGTCGTTTCTTTCTCCAGGTTGCTGGGAAGGTTGACGATGGACAACGCTCCGAACGGACATTTCTAGGACCACATCAGGAAGTGAGGAAAAGAAACCCGACTAAACAATCCAGTCTGTGTGCTGCTACCTTGATGCAGATGCCGCAGCCTATGCACAGCGACTCTGAGATCCAGACGATCTTACTCTGAGGAGTCACCTCGATGCACAGCTTCCCTGCAAACACACGCAGCTCATCAGCTTCCTGCAGCCGCAGCATCAACAACAGCAGCGCTCCGGCGTCCAAACACTCACCCATGCGGACCACCGGGCAGCTCTTCTTGCACTCCTGACGGCATTTTTTAGGCTTGCACTTGTCGTGGTTGACGATGGCGATCCTGGTGTTCTTATCCGCCATGTTGGAGGGCAGGAATGACGGACGCTAGCGCCTACGGAGCTGGAAGGAGGCAGACAGAGAAGATGAAGGAAAATAATCAAACCTTTAATCTTTGCTGCAGCAGCAGAGGCAGAACTGCTGAGTTCATTCAGCTGATTGCAGGTCTGTGCAGTCAGGATTCCTCTATTTAACTCAGCGACGCTGAAAAAAAGAAGCGCTAAACTAACAGAACAGGAAACAAAATCAAAGAGTTGGAAAGGAAACTGATTTAGGAATCAAAACAACTGAATTCAAGCTGGATGTAAAATAGTTTTGATTCAGTAAAAGAGGAGAAACTGGAAGAGTTCAAGAGTTTATGTCCCACAGAATTAAAGATTAGACTTTAAATATTATAAATCATATTCATTTAAGATTAAATTAATACGAGGCTGATGACAGGAAGAATCTCCTGTAGCAGTCTGTGGTTCTTACAGCTGAAGCCTCTGACTGAAGACTGTCACTGTGAGTTAATGAGCAGGTTTCGTGCATTAATATGAACTAAAAAATGAATTTAGCCTACTGTATTTACATTAGGGCTAAAACGATTAATCGATTATTGAAATAATCAGCTGATTTAGTAATTGATTAATCATTAGCTGGATTATACAGACTGACTCTAAAGAAGGTTATTTTCTGAAAGAACATAATCAGAACAGTGTTTAAGCCAAAACTATATCATTTATTTATTTTGCATTTAAGATTTTAAAAAACTTTTGTCTCTAAATATTTTATTGCATTTAGGCAATAAATCATTATTTTCTTATTTTAAAAATGAATTATTTGTTTATTTGCATTTTTAAATTTAATCTAATATGCTATAATATTTAAGAAAAGCTTAAATGAAAAATCTATGTGCTATTTTTAAATTGATTAATCGTCTTAATCGATTGACATAATAACTGTTGGTTGCAGCCCTCATTTACATTTATTTTGTGGTAGGTAATAGATGCTCAGATTTATTTAAAGATAAAAATACACTTTAGTTTTTGCTGGGACAATATTAAAGTCTAAAATGAGTAAATTAAGGATAAATTCAAAGAGCTTTAACTCCACGAGGACCAAATGGGAGAAGAAGAAACCAGCACGGTTCACATTAATGTGTTTCAACCATCTAGTCTGATGCCAAATCCTTCAAACTTTGACCTGCAGCTTCTGAGTTCAGACCCTGACAGGGAGGAATGTTATTTTTAGGCTCGATCAGGACTTTCAGCTGCAGCATCTGAACCTGTCCGGTTCTGATAAACCCAAACACTAAACGGTTTCTCTCTGACGTCTGCTGGTTCCTCTGCAGTCTGCGTCACACCTGCTTGTTGGACCGGGCCTGCAACTGTTCAAATCCACCAGACATGATTGACCAACATTTAACTCCGAATCACTGATGACGCGTTCAGGTTTTCTGCATCCAAATGAAACGTGACGGGCGGTGGCGACCAGAATCTGAGGTGGATTTACTCTACAATCCATTTACAAATATCAAATCAAACATCAGCCGAAATCATCAACTGATCCACGTGCTTGATAAAACACAGAAATATGTGCTCTAATATATGTGTTAGGTTGTTACAGTGTGAATATAACGTTAAATTCATTAAAAACCAAGTGGAGTTCGGGAGATTACTGTTCCGTTTTTACAGTCTAAGAGGAAATACGTGGTTTCTGCTAATCAAGAAGCTGACATTGAGAATTAAAACGGATAATATAATGAATCAATTAAAAATCCCCAAAGCAAAGCTAGAAAGAGTGACTAGATACAGTCAGCAGGGGACGCTAACAGCTAGCGGTTAGCTTGAGGCCCGCACCGTGACAGCTGCTCATTCTACAGCAACAAACAGAGAAAGCCAAACAAAATGCTGGGTGACAGGTTGAAAACTCACCCCTCTTCGGCTCCCCTAACCCGCCTTCGGTGAAAATTAAGTATAGGAGCTGATTAGAAACAAATATTTGGGGGTAAAACTTGTTTTTTTCCCCAGCAACGTGTTTCACTTGAAGCCGGCTGGAAAGATGGCGGGAGTGACGCACGTTTTGGTGCGACGCGGTGCTGCTGTGACGTTTACAAGAAGCGACGCAAAGCAGGAGCAGGGACGCAACAGCAATAATTTCTTTTAGGCTTTCCCCCCCTAAGTTTTTAAATAAAATCCCATCTCATGTGTTGACACGGTGTCTTTTGAGGAATATTTTAACGCTTATTGTGAGTTCCGCTGTGATGGTTTTGTTTTAAACGGAGTTTTTGCGGGATTAGAGGAGTTTTAGTGTGAAAACTTGAGGTACGAGCCGCTAGCTGCGGTGATTTTAAAATGTTTATTTGCTGTTTCTGTCGAAATAAGTGGTTGGTAGTTATATCTGGCATGGCGAATCTTTCGCAATATCTTAATAAACTTGTTCAGATTCTGAAACTGATCATCTCATGTGCTAATAGTAGTTTATGTGTAAATTAGTTTTAAAAAATGGACATGAAATTCGCTTTGAGTATAAACTCGACTAAATGTCGCTTCTCTTCTCATTTCCATAGCAGCAGGATGGCCACCCCAAGCAAGACGCCACCGGGAGCCGACCCGAAGCAGCTGGAGCGGACCGGGACGGTCCGGGAGATCGGCTCCCAGGCGGTGTGGTCGCTGTCCTCCTGTAAACCCGGTAGGAACCGGATCCACACAAACACACACATTTAGAGGGGAGTCTGTGGGAAACACGCGTCCTGTGCGCAGGGTTTGGAGTGGATCAGCTGAGGGATGACAACCTGGAGACCTACTGGCAGTCAGATGGATCCCAGCCGCACCTGGTCAACATTCAGTTCAGGTATTTCTGGAAAATCCTTCTCAATCACATCCAGTCTCTTACTTCAGATTCATGCTGCCTCTTCTACAGACCCAGTTCCTCCCTGAGTTATGTGTTAAATTGTTAAACAGCTGTTACAAATCATGTTGAGTGTACATTTATACATACAAGTAATCTCAATACATCACTGTCAGTACTTTACTCTGTACTAAAGTTTGTAGGTTTTCTTTTAATCTCTACATATTTTGTCAAAACTTTCATCTAGCCAGAAGGAAAACGATAAGAAAAGAACAATTAGAGTAAGATTTCATTCTTATAATATGAAATATTACTGAATCATTTCTTTCAATCTTTTAAATTTAAAGTGCTTTAAAATACCATTCACGTACAATAACTTTTCAAACTTTGTCACATTGAAACTTCTATATACTACATTGGGATTTATTTGCATTAGTTCAACTAAAAGTAGGTCACAACTGTGAGCTGATGGGAAAAGATGCGTGTTTTTATCAGTAACAATCTGAAAAGTGTGGCATGCTGCTCTAAATCAGTAGCACCACGTTTCCGTTTAGCTGCAGCTGCAAATCTTTTGGGACTTTTCTCTACCAGATGAGATTTTTGTAAAACGGCTCCAGCTCAGTCACACTGAATGGATACTTTTTTGGACCATTCCAACACATAATTAAATGCACACCACACTTTTCAGACATGCCTTTGTTACTTAAAAAAAATGATGGGAAGTTTTGGCAGAAATAGAAAAATGTGTAGGTTTGATTTTATTTAATATGAAAAAGCCACAAGCAGTTTTTAACTTCAACCACAAATTATAACTTCTACGTATTTGGAAATTTTAGAGAAAAGTTTTGTAGTTTTATTTTTATTGTTTGTTACGTGTCTGATTTCTGTGTCATATATTTGCCTCTGATTGGACCTCTGGTCGTCTGCAGGAGGAGGACGACGGTGAAGATGTTGTGTATTTACGCCGATTATAAATCAGATGAAAGTTACACGCCCAGTAAAATCTCTGTGAGAGTGGGCAACAATTTCCACAACCTTCAAGAGATCAGGGTAAGTTTGTGTTTCTGCAGCTCAGACCGTCACAGCTGCTGGACGTTAAACCCATCCGATTGTCTCTTCTTGGTCTCTGCAGCAGCTGGAGATGGTGGAGCCCAGCGGCTGGATTCACATCTCTCTACTAAATCAGGTAAAAACATCCAGATTCAGTTTCTGGATTCAGCGAAAACAGGAGGCGGTGCAAAACTGATCCTTTTTATTTCTGCCTGTTGGAAATATAAAAACATTTTTCAAAGGGTTGAAAGGTTGAAGAGATCTGTGTTTAAAGCCAATGATTTATTTTTATTTTTTCAGTCCAAAACTGCAACAAACTATTAGGGCCACATTAAAACAATAAAAAATAAAATTATGAGAATAAAGTCATATGAGAGTAAAGTTGAGAAAAACTAATATATTAAAACTTTATTCTTGTAATTTTATGACTTTGTTCTCGTAATATTACATTATTCTCAAAATATTCTGACTTTGTCATGTTATTTGAACTTAATTCTCCTAATTTTATCTTCTTTTTTTTTTTTAAGTATGGCTCTAATGCTTCTTTGCACAAAACAAACCCTGTGTTTTAAATGTTAATTTCCATGAATTATCTGTTTATTTGATCTCAGTTGTTCCTGAAAATGTTTTAAAAACCTGAAAACTGCATTTTATTTCGTCCTAAATTCAAACAGATGTAATTCCGGGTTTCACCACCTGGTGGCAGTGTTGCTCTGCAGCATAAAACTCTCAAAGACTTTAGTATTTAGATTTTTTTTTTTTTCAAATTATGGTACAAGTGTTTCTGTATTCATTTTTATTTTGTTTATTCTGGGTTTTTTCAGTGTCTAACTTTTAATTTCTGTGTTTTTCAGCGAACAAATGAACCAATCAGTACCTTCATGATCCAGATCGCCGTGCTCGCCAACCACCAGAACGGCAGAGACACGCACATGCGGCAGATCAAGGTTTACACGCCCGTGGAGGAGAGCTCCATCGGCAAGTTCCCACGATGCACCACGGTGGACTTCATGATGTACCGCACCATCAGGTGATCCGATCCGGCCGATCCAGGACTCTCAGGATCAGAGGAAAGAATACGGAGACTGAGCTGCTTGTTTGGACCGACGGGTTCAACCGATCGGCTTCCCACTGGTTATGATTGGGTTGGGAGTTGCTTTAATGAGGGACTGAAACTGGGTTTAGAGTGAAACCCTTGTGCCAACAATTCCTCTGGTTTTGTTTTTTGACTGTGAAATAAATGTTTCAAACCAAAAATGTGACTAATGAGTGAAACATAAATGACATTAAAATTCATAATCCCAGATTAACAGAGATCTGGGATTGAACTCGAGCACCAAACTGTATTAAATTAATCTCTTCTCTCAAACTTAAACACACATGTAAACCTTTTAGACAATGTGGAAAATAGTTCTTGAGTTTTCTGCAAATGTATTAAAAATACAGCAGAAATAGCAAATGTTCTGCTACATATATACCAAACAACCTCCAGCCAGGAAACAAAGATCCATAAACTGTATTTTCAATAAACCTGACAAAATTTTACACTATTGTCTGCATTCAAATCTTCTGACACAAAGACAATGAAAACAGCAAGTCAAGCTAAGATAAATCAGAATAATGGCTAAAGTTACAGCTAGCAAAGGTCAAGCCAAGGGCAAATCAGGGTAAAACTCAGGATGTTTTCACACCACCTGAACTGTCAATTACAAGAATAGAGTCATAATAATATGAGAATAAAGTCATAATAAAATGAGAAGTTATTTTTTGAGAATAAAGTCACAGTTATGATTTTATTCTCGTATTTTTCGACTTTATTCCCCTAATAATATAATTTTACTGTTGTAATTCTATTGTTTTTCTTACCTCGGCCCAAATACTCCATCAATAATACGTACCAAGAAAATGATAAGTCAGCTTTATTTCTGAACTGAATATGTGAGTAAAAAGGCTTTACATCAATTTAACAAATTAAATATTGCATTTTGTTTTTGTTAAATTCATGACACATTTTTAAAGTACACCCTTAAAAGCAAATAAACCAAAACAAAAAACAAGAAATAAAGTTGGCAAAGTTCTCAATAAAAAGTGTTTAAAGTTTAACTTTTGTTGAAAGTTCAGTAATGACCTCATGGTGAAAACTGGTGACAGAAATTATAATTTGCAGCAAAATAATCTCTATTTCAGTTTCATGAACTCAGCAGAGTCTTGTCCTCGGTAGGAATGCAAGTAGTAATAAAACTGGACCCCAGCATGTAGAGGCTGAGAGAATCTGGTCTGGACTCTGTGCAGGAGAGTCATGGTTCCAGAGACGCTGTAGAAACACAGAATACCTGCTGTGTGGTCCAGGTACACTCCTATTCTGGAGGAAACTGGACCCGGTACTGGAGTTTCAACACCATCGTGCCAGAAAGTAAAACCCGTTTTCTGACACGATATTGACCAGGAGTTCTCATTGAACCCAAATGCGCATTTGTTGGATTTCCCTGCTCTGCTGATGTTCCTGTATGAAACTGCGACATCAACTCCTCTTCCTCTCCTCTTCACCTCCCAGTAGCAACGTCCAGTCAGACTCTCTCTGCTCAGAACCTGGAACCAGTCAGTGAATCTTTCTGGACGATCAGGATAAGACAGCCACTGATTCATTAAAGTCGCTTTTCTGTTCTCATCAGACAATAAAACGTATTTGTTTGCTGTGTTTGGATGAAGGCTGATTCTACATGAATACTTTAAGAATCCAGCTCTGTTCTTTGGTTCTGGTTGTGGCAGGAAAACACCGACTTCAGTGACTCTTAGTTCATCCAGTAAGCAGAGATAACAGATAAACTTCTGATCAGAACGACAGAAGATCTTCATCACCTCATCATGACGAGAGCAGATGTTCTCTTGGAGGTTCTTGCTGGGGTTTGCTAGAATGTGTTTCTGTAACGGTGGAGCATCATGGTGAGGTTGGAGATGATTCTTACAGTAGGAAGCTGGACAGGTTAAACAGGACTTGACAGCTTTTCTTTTCCTCCCAGTGCAGACATCACAGGCCACATCTTCAGGTCCAGCATAGCAGTGGTCAGCTTGGTGTCCAGTCGTCTTCAGATCCTCCACCAACTCTGCTAACATGATGCTTTTCTCCAGGTCAGGTCTTGGTCTGAATGTTTTCCTGCACTGAGGGCAGCTGTAGTTTCTCCTCTGCTCTTCTCCATCCCAGAAGTATTGAATGCAGTTCCTGCAGTAGCTGTGTCCACAGGGAATCGTCACAGGATGCCTCAGTAGATCCAAACAGATGGAACAGGAGTATTTCCTTCGGTCCAGGTGAAATCCCTTGTAAGCCATTGTGCCGTTCAGTCAGAACAGTCCTGTAAGTTTCATTTCCTCACAACAGAAACTGCTTTGCATGCTCGTGTTAATGATAGTTCACGCCCAGAATCCAACCTGTGACGCCGTGAGGGAGGAGCCAGCCTCTAACGCCGTAATCAGGAATGATTCACGTTTAGTATTTATTGTTTATTTACCAACTTTAAGAAGGTTTTCAGAAAGTACAGGTTTGGAACATGCACTTATACATGTAAGCAATAAATCAGCTGCATTTTCACGTTGTATTGTTTTCTCTTTCTACCAAAACCTGGATGATGAAACTCTTCTGTCTGCTGATTTGGTCTCAACTAATTGAATTATTTTAAGAATAATTTTGTTTTCAGAGACTTCATAATTCACTTAATTTGTTGTTTGTGCCGTTTTGTTTATTTTGGATATTTAAAATGTCTTTGTGTTTCCCAATAATAGGAAACATTATTCCTATTAAACTAACATTAAACTAGCTAAACAGATGTTTTGAAAAAAATGAAGTAAAATGTTCAAACATGCTTCTAAAAACAGAGAAAAGCACCTCAAAACAGTTTTTCTTATAATTTAAAAACTTGTCTCCAGGTTTTGGTCTTCAATTGTTTCTGAGTCTTTCAGATTTTTTTTTAGGACTTTCAGTTTCAACAAAAATCCATCCACTTGAACAGATCAGAAGAAGAAAACGTGACCATATTTTTGAAGGAATAATAAAATAGTCAAATGTTCCTGAGTGCTTCTTTTGAATTTGTGATGGTGAAGTTGTGTGAGTACCTCAGTTTGGCCACTAGAGGGAGAAGTTCCAGTAGGTTCGGTCTTCCGGTTCTGGTTTCTGTGGTAACGAGGTCTGTCTTTCGTATCACACGAGTCACGTGATCCACAACCGGAAGTTGGCACTGGCGCAAACCACGAAGAAGAAACAACACGAAGTAGTTAGAGGAATGTGTTATATATAAATTTGTGGTGCGAAAAAAACTTTGTCACTGTGATTGTAATTGTATATCTTATTTAATGAAAACACAACAATTGGGAAATTGTGTGTGATTTTTATTTTTTATTTATTGTTTTACATTAGCCAAATATTGACCAAGATTTGTTCACATTTGTAATTTAAATGCAATAAGAACCGGTTCAGTGGTTAGTCCCTAAAAACAGGTGAACAACAGAACTGACCAACTCTAAGCACAAAGAAAACCAAAACAGGTTTAATTATTTTCTTTTTCCTGCTTTATATCCAGATTCACAGCAGATCGGGTTGGTTGGGCGATGCATTACGTCACCGAGGCTCCTCACATCATCAGTTTGTGTGTTTATCCTGTTAATGTAATTGCCATAAAGCGCACACCAACATCAGGGCCAGTTTCATCTCACTAAAAGCACGGCTCTGCCTGTTTTACGACCACAACACACCAGCAGAAGCTCTGGAGAGATTCACACACAGCTGGATGTGCTTCCTTACACAGAGCAGGTGTTTGTGTTATTTGATCATATATCACATATATATAGACCAGCCTATGTAGAGTTTTCTTTGTGACCGATGGGGGTGTGTGGAGATGGAAGAGATGAAACGCAGCGCAGTGCTACGAGCTCAACATACATAATCAATCAGGCCCCTGTGTGAACTGGAAAGATAAAATATGGGTTACACACAGAGTAGTGGGGCAGGCTGTAGGATGAAAAGAAAAGAAAAGCTCTGAGCCTGAGCAGCACACAGTAAAACACATAAAGCAATGGTTTCTGATGCTTTAGATATTTTATCTTTCATTTATGTCTGTTTTAAACCGGATGTACTGATATGTTTCATACACAATGTAAAATAATGACTTAGGGATCAAAATATAAGCCTGAATTTTAAACAGGAATGATTACAGATTGAGACTTAATACGAGTTTTTCAAAAAAGTGTAAAATGTAAACGCTCTGACTGATTTTAAACGTAAAATAAACATAAAGTTTCATTACAAACATAAAACAAACACTTGGAATTGACTTTTATTTAGATTAAGGCTAAGTGCCAGTAAGAGCCAAGCTAACAGCTAGTTAGTGTAAAGTTAGCATGTAGTCTAAGTGACTCAGAGTTATTGCTAGCAATGCTAACAGCTCGGCAGTTTAAAGCTAACAGCATGTAACGATCATGTTAACGGCTCGTCGGGTCATTTTAGGCTCTAACTGTGGGAAACTAATGAGTCAAGCTAACTGCTACACAAAGCTAGGCTAACACCTAGTCTGAGCTTATGAGGCTCAAGCTAGCAGCTTGTCAGACTCATGCTGACAGTTAAGCTAACAGCTGTTTAGCATCAGTTAGCAGGTAGCCCAGGTCTCGCTTCAATCAGAATCAGTCTAATAGCTTTTATGGTCCAAGGGAACAACTTGTCAATGTCAAGCTATCAGGTATTGCCTGATATTAGCTTAGAATCTGAGTCAGGATAATAACTGGCTAAAGTCAAGCTAACAGAGACTCAGATTCAGACTAACCACAAGAGGAATTATTTGTTATATATTTGTTTTGCAGTCAGGCATGTTTTCACCAGAAGGAAACGTTCTGGGTCACTCTGAGCTGGAAAGTCAGGAACAAATTCAAATTTGGAGATAAGAGGATATAACTCCTGAAATACTCACGTTGTCAGGTGTGAAGCGCAGCTGAGGACAAATCCAGGAAAGGAAACACACACAAACACATGGACAGGTGGAGTTTTATGAAAACTGTGTGAAGATGAAACTTGTGTAAAATGAACGTTTGCCGAATAAAGTAGACAGAAATAGTCTGGTATGATGATTTGTTCTTGTTATTATTCACTCCCCAAACAATTGGTGCCCAGTGTGGGGTTTGGCTTTAACCCCATTTCCCTGGAAGTAATGGAAGAAAGATTACATTCCTGGTAATTATTGATTGTTAACATTACACAGAGCAACTAATGCAGAAACAATTTAACCCTCATTCTTTTGTAATGAGTTAATTTCCAGCCTCTTTTGATAATCATGTTGTTGCAGTTTTTTTGTTTTAGTATCTTGTAGAAAAAAAGATGGACAACAGCAAATACATACTGCAAAGACAGAGTAGCTTTATTAATGTATTTTAGGTACAAAGTAAAATGACATCAATTTTAGCCACAAAAATCTAAATGTACATTTGGTTGAGTAAAATTTGTAAAGGTAAATATTTCATGTGTATTAGCTACTGCATCCATAAATATACTAAACCTAATCAAATCAAGAAATAAGTGAACTTTTAAAGAAAGATGATTGACAATTGAACATTTACTAACGATGACATAGTAAAAGACAAGAGATATATGTGAAAATTACAGAATTAAATCATCTACTCCTATTACAGTTTGATGAACTCAGCTGTGTCTCCGCCTGAATAGTACAAATAGTAGTAAAAGAACCCAAACCCAGCATACAGAGGTTGAGTGAATCTGGTCTGGACTCTGTGGAGGAGAGTCATGGTTTCAGAGACGCTGTAGAAACACAGAATACCTGCTCTGTGGTCCAGATACACTCCTATTCTGGAGGAAACTGGACCTGGTATTTTGGTTTCGACTTTGTTATTCCTGAATGTGTAACTGCTGCTGTCACAACGTAAAGCCCAGGAGTTTTCATTGAAGCCAAAGGCACATTCATGAGAGTTACCTGCCCTGCTGATACTTGAGTATGAAACTGCCACTTCAACTCCTCTGCCTCCCCACTCCACCTCCCAGTAACAACGCCCAGTCAGACTCTCTTTACTTAATACCTGAATCCAAGAACTGAATTGATCTGGATGGTCAATATATGACTGTTTTTGTTTCGTCAAAGTTGCTCTTCCATCATAGTCAGACAGCAACAGGTAACTGTGTGCTGTGTTTGGGTCCAGATTGATGCGTCGGACATATTGCAGGAAGTCAGCGCTGGTATCTGGTTCTGGTCTAAACAGCAAGACATCAACATCAGCAATTTCCAGTGAAATGTTTGTCCATGCGTCTCTCAGGATGTCCTGTAGTTTGTCTCTGAGCTCTGACACAGCTGCTGTCACGTCCTCAAAGTGTCTCAGAGGACGGATGTTGATGCTGGATGAGCCTGTAGACTCACTGAGTGCTGGCAGTGAGGGGTAGTTGAGGAGAAACTGGTTGTGATCCTCTGTGTGTGAGAGCTGCTCCAGCTCAGCGTCT